>SOPF01014138.1:0-17443 GCA_012979155.1 Hypericum perforatum | reverse complement strand
AGTTACTCAATTTGCTTAACTTAAGAGATTCAAGGATACATAATCCAGTACTTAGCGAAACAAATTCACTAGTCCCTGTGGAGATGATCCTACATATCACTATATTACTTGTGTGACCGTGTTTTCTTGCACGTGTTTGTAAGTCGAGTTTGGACGCATCATCAATCACAAAGCCATCTATGAAATCTGGATAAGCAAGTATAGGAGTAGCCATCATCTTGTCTTTCAAAGCCTCGAAGGCTATAGTAGCTTGATCATTCCATGAAAATCCATCTTTCCTTAGCAAGATAAACAAACATGTTGCCACTTTTGCATAACCACGTATAAATTTTCTGTAATAACCTATTAGACCAAGAAATCCCCTGAGATCCCTCACATTGGTAGGCACTTTCCAATCCTTGATTGCTGTGATCTTCTTTGGATCAGTGCTGACACCAAGGCCAGAGATAACATGACCCAAATAATCCACAGATGATATACCAAAGTCGTATTTAGATAGTTTGAGAAAGAAGTTATCCTTCTTTTAGGTTTCAAAAACCTGTTACAAGTGCGAAATGTGAATCTATACACTCTTGTTGTAGACAAGAATGTCATTAAAGAACACAAGCACAAATTTGTGTAAATATGGAGCCAATGTCTTGTTCATCACTGCTTGAAATATAGATGGAGCATTGGTTAATCCAAATGGCATCACTTTAAACTCGAAGTGACCATGATGTGTTCTAAATACAATCTTTGGTACATCTTCCTCTTTCATCTTGATCTGATGGTAACCCACACCAAGATTAAGCTTAGAAAACACACAAGCTCCTAACAACTCATCCAATAGATCATTTATAATGGAAATAGGATACTTTTTTTTATAGTCTTCTGATTAAGCTACATGTAATCCACACACATCCTCCAACTTCCATCTTTTTTCTTCACTAATAAAATAGGTGATGCGTATGGACTTTCACTCTCTCTGATAAAGCCTAACTGCAGCAGCCCTTCTACTTGATTCTCAATTTCTTCCTTTTAAAAATGAGGATAACGATAAGACCTAATGGAGAAAGAAATTGTACCATCCTGCAGGGGAATACTATGATCACAACTTCGTAATGAAGGTAGTGAGGTTGGTTCTCTGAACAAGTCTACAAAAGAATTGGGCAATTCCTTCAACTTAGATTGAAACTCCAGTCCAAAACCTGCTCCAATATCCTCCTTGAACTGAATCTCTTCCAACTCTATACTATTGACCTCTTCAAACCAGTAGAGCATGATCATCTCATCCACCTGTTGCTTAAACCATTCTTATGACAGAGCTACAGCAGTCATGCAACTGAGTTCACCTTCCATATTGGTTCCTCTATATCTATGTAATACAATTGATCTACCTCTATTTTGGATAGTTGCTTCAGCTTTTATAAAATCAAACAGAATTGGATTACAACCTTGCATCCAATCAATTCCTAAAACCAAATCATAACTACCCGGCTCCAAGATTCTGAAATCAAAAGTGAACGTACTACCACTCATCTCCCAAGTAACCTTCTGACAAGCCTTGTTACATGTAACTCTCGAACCATCAGCTAGTCAAATTGCCATTCCTGTACTGTCAACTTTATCTAAATGAAGTTTATCAACCAGCTTTGTATTAATGAAAGTTGTTGTGCTACCCGTGTCAAGTAGGATGAGAATGGGTCTATTCTTAATCCTTCCCCTCAACTTCAGAGTTCCACTACCAGTGCTTCCATGAATGGCATGCATGGATAGTTCAGCCAACTCCTCTCCTTCAGACATAACAGGTTGCATCTCCTGAATCAATTCTTCATCATTCTCATCCTTCATCACATATAATCCTGCCTTCTTATGTTTGCAGACATGACCCCACACCCAAGGAGTCTCCCCACAAGTAAAATAAAAGGGTTCCTTTTTCTTTCCCGTTTGGTCTACTACAGGCTACTTCCCAGTTGCAGCACTCCAACTATTTGATGAATTGCCTAACACCATCTTCTGACTAAACCCACTAAAATTTGATTGCCATCTTCCCCTAAAACTTCTTTGAGATGCTTTTAAGGCTATCTCATGTAGATGAGCCTTCTCTATAGCATCACTTTGGAGCACAAAGTCCTCACTAATGGTTTAATCTAATCTGATAATCCATCTACAAATGAGTGTGTAAAATACAACTCCAACAAGCAAGAATTTTCTCTTAACATCAGTCCCTTTAACTTCTCAAATTTCCTCACGTATTCTTCCACTGTACTCGTCTACTTTAGATGATTAAATTCCTCCATAATCCCTCCTAGAGAGTGAATCCTAAACCGCTTACACAGTGCTTCTCCAAATTGCTTCAAATTTACCTCTTTTATTTGTAATAACCAACTGTCAAACCAAATTTCTACAACCTCATCCAAGAATTTTTCACATTTCCTCAACCATCCCCTAGGGTTCAAAGGTGTGAAAAAAGGAAAGTCTAACCTGGGTTTTGGCATGTTATCCCTTTGATTGTTCCACATTTGGGTTACAGGTTCTGATATTGCTTTTACGAACTCTTTAACCATCTCCGGAGAAGGAATTGGAGCAGCCGGAATAGGGCCCAAGATTCTATGATCATCGATCACCCTTTGGAGCCAATCGAACATTTTATCTTGTGAAGTCGCCAATGAATCAAAACATCCCATCAATGAATCAAAATGCCCCGTCAGCAAGTCAAAACATTCACGAGTTTCTTTTTCGTTCCTTTCGACTCTTGATTTTGTCAAAGTGAATCTTTCCTCGAGTTTACAAAACTGATCCTCCATTGATTTCCACCGCGTGTCCATTTTCCAAGCTCTGATACCAATTTGTCAATAACTTGTTCTTGACCAAGAATGGGGAAGAAAGAAGTAGAGAGAGAAGTAGAAAGAGAGAGAAGGGAGAAAAGGAATTTTATTGAGAAATTGTAAAATCTGGAATAAAGAGTACAATTCCGTGAATACAAGGTATTTATGTAAAGTTTAACATCTACTTCCCGCCTATACAACATCTACAACTGCCTTTAACCAACTTATGATTTCCTGCTCAATCCTACGTGGACTTCCTCTTCTTGCCAGCCTCTTGCCTCTTGACATGTGTATTAGTTAGCTTCGTTATCTTCTTCTGCGAGTAATAGCAAACGACTAGTCATCTGAACTCGTTCTGACCAAGTGTTCGACCCTTGGTTCTTGATAGTTACACGTTAGCTAGGTGAGAAAAGGGGTAGGAATATTGTTAGTTAGCACAGGAAAAGAGGTAGAAAAGGCGGTTACTGCCGTTGTAATAAATTACATATAAATACCCTACTTTCAATGTAATCAATCAGTCCATTTATTAAAATTCTACAGATTTCTCTCTCTTTCTTCCTCCCTTTTATCATCTTCTTCCTCCTTTCTTCCAAGAACATAACAAGTGGTAACAGAGCAATTCTATCATGTATACTCACTAGAAATCAGTTGAAGAATAGTTTTGAAAGATTGATGAAAAGTTAGCGACTTTAGTCACACAAATTAATCAAAGTAAGCAAGAGACGCAAGAAAGATTTGATAAGATTGAAAAGGCATAGCGAGATATTTTTTGACTGGTTAAGGAAAGAAATCAAAGAAAGAGGACTTTTGGGAGCGGCTCCTATAGCAGCGCTTTTGTCATCACCTATGGCAAACACGGCCCAACAAGTGATCTCTGAAGCAGTACCTTCACCATCTTTCATCAAGAAAGGCAGAACTCCAACTTTAAGGTTAGATTTCCTAATCTTTACTCCTTTGAACTCAAGAGGATGGTTTAGGAAATGCGAGAAATTTTTTCTGCATACAAGATCGATAAGGGTAAGAAGGTACAAATGGCCAATCTCTACTTTGATGAGGTGGCCGAGACTTGGTTTGATGGTTGGATAATGCAGTCAAAAGAAGTGGATTGGAAAATGTTTCCAAATGGGCTGTGTTACAGATTTAGAAACTGTAGTTTGGGTGGAGTTGTAGAAGAATTCAACCATTTGAGAGAGATAAGTAGTGTTGAAGATTATGTGAGAAGGTTCGGAGAGTTGAGAAGACTAATATTGAGGGAGAATGCTTCTCTCTGAAACTTACTTCACACACTTGTTTCTTGGAGGATTATTAGATCAAATTAAGCCTTTAGTTAGAACTCATGCTCTTTTGACCATGGGAGACACTATAGAGAAGGCCCAGCTACCTGAATTGGTGTGCAAAGCTTTTTTAAAGGTCTTAGGCGAATTGCAATCTAGTTGGAAGTTTAAGTTTGTTCTAAGAGAGGAGCTAGAAATTCATAAAATACCTGGAATGCAAACCTAGGATCAAGGCCTCTTATACTATAGAGTTCGAACAATTTGGCTATGAAGAGGAAGAAGTCTAGTTACTTTACTTGTGAGAATCATTAGATCAAAGGTCATGTATATAAGCATAAGAAAGAAGCAGTACATGTGATGGAAGAAGAGACAAACTGGGAAGAGGAAGAACTAGTTGAAGATTTTAGAGAAGAAAAAGTACTAGAATTGTCTATGCATGCAATCAATGGTAGCATAGGAAGTGGAACATTGAAGTTGTACAATCGATTGAAGAAAAAACCAATTTTGATTCTACTAGATACAGGAAGAACTGCAACTTTCATAAGTCCAAAGCTTCTGCAGGAATTGAAATTGTTAATGGTTGACATTTCAGGAATGATCATCTATTTAGTAGATGGATCTAGATTTTCTTATTCTAGCATGTGCCCTAGAATTACATGGGAGATGAGTGACATGTTATTCACCTTTGATTTCAAAATACTGGAATTGGGAACCTATGATCTTGTGCTTGTAATTGATTGGATGCAAGGTTGCAACCCAATACTATTTGATTGTGTTAAGGCTAAGGCTACAATCAAGAATAAAGAAAGAGAAATTATTATGAAAAGATACATGAATAATGAGTCTAGGAAGATTGTGGAGCTTAGTTCCTTGACAACTTATGAAATTAACCAATGGATTATCAAGAATCAATTACAATAGTTGCTGCTAATATCTTGGTCAGAGTTAGAAGAATAATCTACTATATTTGTCGTGGACATAAAATTATAGCTAAAATCAGATGTTGGAGCAGATTTTGGGGTCACATTTTAGCAAAAGTTGTGGGAATTATTACATTTGTATCAAGAAGTATTCAAGGAACTAAGCTCTCTTCCTCCATCACATAGTTGTGTCATAGCATTCCTCTTCTTCTAAATACTACTACTATTTCAATTTGAACTTATTGATATTCTCATTTCTAGAAGGAGGAAATTGGAAAATAAGTCGCAGCATTGTTGTAATCTGGTTTCATTCAGAATAGTGAAAGTTCATTTGTATCTCCTATCTTATTAGTCAAGAAAGATGGTACGTGGCATATATGTGTAGATTACAATAAGACTATCAAGAACAAATATCCCATTTCAATCATAGATGACCTATTAGATGAATTGAAAGGTGAAATAGTATTTTCCAAGCTAGATTTGACAACAGGATATCATCATATTACGATGAAATAATATGATATTCATAAGACTGCATTTAACTCACCATGACTATTTTGAGTTCAAAGTCATGCCAATGGGACTTACAAATGCTCATAAAACCTTTTAATCAGTGATCAATGAAACATTAACTCCTTACTTAAGAAAATTTGTTCTTATTGTCTTCAACATCATCCTGATTTATAATGGTGATAAGCACATTCATTTGGATCACTTAGGGAAGGTTCTATAATTGCTACAGAGAGAACTTCTAGATCAAATTGTCTAAATACGATTACAAGTCAGTTTAGTAGATTATTTGGGGCATGTAATATCTGGCGATGGAGTTTAAACTGATCCTAAGAAGATAAAAGTTATGAAGAGCTTGACATTTTCTAAATTTGTAAAAGAATTGAGAGAATTCTTAGGATTAATGGGTTATTATAGAAAGTCTATTAAAGGGTATATTGTAGTGGCTTGACCATTGTTCCAATTGTTAAAAAAGGTGGATTTAGACGGTCAAAAGAGGCAACCATATCTTTCATTGAGTTGAAGGAGAGGATGACATCAGCTCTAGTCCTTATTTATCCAAATTTTACACAAGGATTTTTTTCTAGAAACAGATGCCTTGATATTGGCATTGGTGCTTTTTTTCACAACAGGGTTGACATATTGCATTCTCAAGTATTAGGACCAAGAAATATAAGTTTACTTACATATGAGAATGAATTACTAGCAATTTTAATCGCCATTTTAAAATGGTAACATTACATTGAAGGCACAACTTTTATAATTAAGACGAATCATCAAAGTTTGAAGTATCTCTTAGAATAAAAAGTCCACACTGATCTTCAAAAGAAAGGTATATCTCGACTGATAGGACTTGATTTTGTCATTAATTATAAGAAAGTTGCAGGCGCTTTATCTAGGAAGGTATAAGAACATGAAAGTGCAGCCATTTCTGTAATCACTCCTAAATGGATGCTGCAAGTAGAAAGAAGTTATGACGATAATATATAGATACAATAACTCCTTCAAACCTTATCTGTTAATCCTAATGGTCTGCAAAATTATAGCTTAAAGTATGATGAGTGTCAAAAACACTCATTATTCATGTCCTTTTTTTAGTAGATTGTTCTTAGTGTTTTAGGTTAATTTAGTTGTGTTTTAGTTGTCATAGTGTTAGTTTTCATTCATTGTGTGTTTATGTTGAGTTTATCATTTTTCATTATGTTTTCTTATTTTTAGGAGCCTATTCAAGGAGAAATGGAGGACAATCGAGCGGATACGCAAAGTCAAGGACGAGAAGGAAGTCGCAAAGCCAAAGAATGCAAAGAACAGGAAGCTGGCACATGCCAAGCCTACATGGCACATGCCAAGTAGTCGTTACCCGGACGACCATTCATGTAGATGACCATTCCTACTCGGAGAAGGAAAAACACGAAGGCTAGCGCACGCCAGGTGCATCTGGCGTACGCTAGACCAGACTAACAGAAGTAAAATAAAAGCTGAGTGTTGGACAAACAAAGTGGAGATTTGACAAGGTCGGCTTAGAGCTCTTGTGAAGGAAGGGGGACATCTTAGCTGACTCTTTTAGATATTTTAGGCTAGATATTTTAGTTAGATAACTTAGATTAGATATTTTGTAACTATTTCATTAGTTAGTTAGTATATAGGCTAGTTTTGCTTTCTAAGGCAAAGTGAGCCAAGTTACTTAGGAGAGAGGCACAAAATAGACAAAAAGAAAATACTCTCTCTGTTCTTGGACTTGGAGGTGAAGGCAAGAAAGCTTGAAGAACTTTGATAAGCTTTCTTACCTTTGCTCTTCCATTTGTAAATAAAGATGCTTTATGCTTATATAAATATGTATGAGTAGTTTGATGTGAGTTTTGTGCCTTATTGCCTTGTATGTAGCCACAGTTTAGAGGGGATAATATGTGTAAGAACATGTTCTTATTAACGAGCTTTATGCCATGCTTTGACTTGTTTGATCACCAAGTTATTGTACTTAGTCAAATCTTGAGACCGAAAGGAGATAGGTTTGGTAGAAAAATTAGTTTAATGATCTGTGGCTTTGATAAAAGAGAAATCTTCCTTAGTTATTGATTGTGCTTTGAGTGATATGCATAGTTGGTTCTTGACTGGGTTTAGTTGGTTAGTGGGGTCGAAAGAACATATCTAACCTTCTAAGCTTGGTTAATGGTCAATTTAGATCTTTCTAGCGTAAAAGTGTAGATTGATTGCCTATGAAACACTCGTACTATGTCACATGCTTCGTATACCCCCTGAATCACTTGGTTATATTGGCTTTTAAGGTACTTAGCTCGCTTTTAGCTTTTTAGTTATTGATAATCTGTTTTGTGACAAAAACTATCTAAGTGCTTGTTCATATGCTCTTGATGCTTGATGTTTAAAACTTTAGATCACTTAAGTTCAACAACAAACTTCATAATCTGATCCAAGTTAAGTAAGTAAACCTTAAAGTAGGCCTAGCAACTCAATCCCTGTGGTTCGATAACCTTACTTACTCTTATTGCAATTCGTAATTAGCGCAAGCCAGCCGTACTTGGTGCACACCAGATTGTTCGTTCGAAAGCAAATCGCACACGCCTGGTGTAGTTAGCGTGCGCCTGAGGTTGATTTTGGTTTAAGGTTGGCGCATGCCAACCTTGTCTGGTGTATGCCCGAAAGAGAAAGTTGGCGCACGCCCAAGGTCTCGGCGTATGCTAGACTGACCCCTCGAACAAATGACCGATCATCCTTTCTTAGGTAGAATCAAGATAGAACAAAATAGCGAGTGGAATCACACAAGTAGCTAGCAGAAACAGGCAGTTCGTCAATTGGCACCGTTGCCAGGGATTGAGAATTTAGAATCTCAATTCAGTTTACGAACTCGGATTAGGATAAATATATTTTTATTTTTATTTTTATTTCTCTTTTTTTATTTACTTTTTGATCAAGTAACTTGTCTTGCTTGATAAGTTACATGCATGCCATTCACCCGTTCAACCAATATTTCTTCATTGGAGATTGAAGAGAAAATAACGCAGTTAGAAAGGTCTTTGCATAGGGAGAAACAAGAAAAAGAAAGAATGGACCAAATGCAAGAGGGTCAAGAGGCTGGAGTTCATGCCCCTAGACATTTTCTAATGGACCATGGGAGACCAACATACGAAGGAGCCAAAACAGGAATCCAACGGCCAGCTGTTGAAGCTAATCACTTCAAAATTAAGCCAGCTATGATTCATATGCTTCAAGCTTCGGGTCAGTTTTATGGTTTGCCTAACAAAGATCTAAATGAACATCTGGGGAACTTCATGGAATTAGCTGATAATTTTAAGTATCCTGGAGCATCTAATGATGCCGTTAAGATCAGAATGTTTCTTTATACGTTAAGGGACAAGGCTAAACTTTGGTATAAGAAACTTAAGGGTACTCTAATAACCACATAGAAGCTATTGGCAAATGCTTTCCTTAAAAAATATTTCCCTACTTAAAGACTAACAAGCTCGTTAAGGAGATCACTAACTTCAAACAATATGAAGGAGATTCTTTGAGTGAAACTTGGGAGAGATTTAAGGAATTGCAACGAAAATTCCCGCACTATGGTTTATGTGAGGAGTCTCTTCTTAAGACTTTTTATTTTAGCATATCGCTAACAACTATAGGAACCGTTGATTTAGCGTCCAATGGAAATTTCCTGAGAAAGAAAAAGGATGAAGCCTACCATATTCTGGAAGAGCTGGCAGCAAAAATAGGATAATCATGAATGAGAGAAAAAAAACCCATTAGAGAGTTAAGGGAGGTAACTGAGTGGAGTGAGAGAAGAGGAATAATTGAACTTGATGCTTCCTCATCTTTTCAAGCATAATTAGACTTGATGGCAAAGCAATTGTGCTATTTGACTCTAAACAAAGTTGATGTTGTTGCTTTACAACAGCATTGCAAAGCTTGTGGCAATTCATGCTATGAGATTAGTCAATGTGCAATGATAAGCCAATCTACAGAGCAGGTCAACTTTGTGAGTGGTCAAGGACAAGCAGGAAACCGAATGGTAAACAACCTATATTCCTCAACTTACAATCCTGGTTGGAGAAACCACCCTAACTTCTCATGGAAAGATAGAAACAATGATGACTATATGACAATCATTCTTGATAAAGGATTGCCTTTACATGTCTCACAACAAGGACCACCACCTAGTTTTCAACCACGTGGGTTCTTAGGAGAAAGAATGGTAGCACTTGAGGAGAGATTTGACAAGGTTGAAAAATTCATCCAACAAACGGGAGAATCATCCAACAACCAAAGTCAAATCTTGAAGGCATTAGCGGCCCAGGAAGCAAGGCAGAACAATTTAGAACAATTTCTAAAAGGTCAAGCGACTGCCATGCGTAACATGGAAGTACAACTTGGGAAAATTGCAAAGACAAATGCACATAGAGCATCTGGCTCTCTCCCAAGTTCTATTGAGATAAATTCTCGAGGCCAAGTTAATGCAATTTCCTTAAGAAGTGGCAAAGAATTAGCTTCTCAAAAAGTTAAAGAGAAGGCTAAGGAAATCGATATGAAAATCCAAACAAGGATAAAGAGGAAGAAGTTCTTAAGGATAAGGTCCTGCAAGAAGAAGTAGCGGAGGAAGAAAAAGTTTACTTACCACCACCACCAATGATTCCCATTCTTCCTTATCCTCAGAGGGTAAAGAGAAAGTCTGGGATGAATGAAAAATTTCTACGATTCATGGAGAAAATGAAAAATGTTCAAATTAGTGTCTCTTTCCTAGAGATGCTAGATCAAGTTCCACACTATGCCAAGTTTCTAAAGGAACTCGTCACTAAGAAGAGGAAGTGGGAAGATGGAGAGACAATTACCCTTTACAGCAAATTGTAGCTCTCTAATCTCAAAGAATCTTCCAATAAAGCTAAAAGATTCGAGGAGTTTTACAATTCTTTATTTCATTGATGAAACTGAGTTTCCAAAATGCTTGTGTGATTTAGGTGCATGTATTAACTTGATGCCTTTATCTACATTTCAAAAACTAGGTTTGTGTGAAGTTAAGCCAACTTCAATGCTTCTCCAGTCAGCAGACCAGACTATTAAGAAACCATTCAGTGTGGTAGAGGATGTCCTCGTAAAGATTGACAAGTTCATCTTCCGAGTTGACTTTGTAGTTCTGGATTTCTCTAAGGACAAGAACTATCCACTGATTTATGGTAGACCCTTCCTCAACACAGTACATGCATTGGTAGATGTGCATAATGCGTAATTGGTGCTCTAAAATGGAGACGAGAAGGTTGAGTTCAACATGACAAGTGTTATGCACCATCTACTTGATGAAGGGATATGCATGAAAATTGATGTGGTGGATGAGTATCCTCGAGTTCTGCGAGGAAAAGATCTCTAGTATTGAGGATAAAGAACTAGAGAAAGAAGAAGATGATGATATTGTAGAAGAAGTAAAGGAGGAAATTGATAAGAAGGGTTTACTTGAGGAGCTCAAAATTCATTTGAAATATCGGACTCCACCCTCGATTGTAAAAGCTCCTTCCTTAGAACTGAAAGAACTACTCTCGCATCTGAGATATGCATTCTTAATAGATGGAGGGAGATTACCGATTATCATATTGAACAAGCTCACTAAGGAGGAAGAAGGAAAAGTGCTCACAGTTGTGAACAAATAGATTAAGGCCATGGCTTGGTAAATATTTGATATTAAGGGGATAAGCCCAGAAATTGTGATGCACCATATTCACATGGAGGATGGAGCAAGGCCAAGGGTAGACTGACAAAAGACACTTAACCCTAACATGAAGAAAGTAGTTAAGAAGGAAGTGATAAAACTCCATAAAGCCAGCATTATTTATCCAATTTCAGATAGTGAATGGATAAGCCCTATACATTGTGTTCCCAAGAAAGGGGGAATGACTATTGTGATCAACGAGGAAGGGGAGCTCATTCCGACAAGAACTGTGACTGGATGGAGAGTGTACATCAATTACTATAAATTGAATGACGCCACACGAAAAGATCATTTTCTACTTCTATTCATTGATCAAATCTTAGAAAGGATTGTGGGGTATTCTTATTATTGCTTTTTGGATGGGTACTCTGGTACAACCAAATTGCAATATACTTTAGAGATCAAGAAAAGACATCTTTCACCTGTTCCTTTGGTATTTTTGCATATCGCAGAATGCCTTTTGGATTAAGTTGTGCCCCAGCAACATTCTAATATTGTATGGAGTCTATCTTCTGGGAGATGAACGAGAAGATCATGGAAATCTTCATGGATGCTTCTCTATTTTTGGAGACTCATTTGATCATTGTCTTGATAACCTAGACAAAGTATTGAAAAGATGTAAGGAAAAGAACCTTGTGCTCAATTAGGAAAAGTGCCATTTTATGATAGATGAAGGGATAGTCCTAGGGCACAAGATTTTTAGAGCTGGTATGGAAGTAGATAGAGCTAAAGCAGAGGTTGATAGAGAAAATGGATGCACTAACCACAGTTAAAGGAGTTAGAACATTTCTGGGTCATGCCGGATTTTACAGAAGATTCATCAAGAACTTCTCTCTAATTGCTAAGCCTCTAACAAATTTGCTTGTTTTAACTTTGATAAACACTACCTTAAGGCATTTGATGCTCTCAAGAAAGCTCTTATCACAGCTCCAGTGATTTCATCACTGCACTGGAAGCTTCCATTTGAAATGATGTGTGATGCAAGTGATATCGCTTTGGGTTGTATGCTTGGACAGAAGAAAGTGGGGAAACTCCATGTCATTTACTATGCTTGTAGAGTACTGGCATGAGCTCAACTCAATTATACAACCATAGAGAAGGAGATGCTTGTGGTTGTTTACGCTTGTGACAAATTCAGACCGTACTTACTTGGTTCGAAAGTGATAATCTATACTGATCATGCAGCTTTGAGATATCTTTTCTCAAAACAAGATGCAAAATCTCGCTTGATGCGCTGGATTTTGTTACTCCAAGAATTTGACTTGTCCATCAAGGACAAGAAAGGAGCATAAAATGTTGTCGGAGATCATCTCTCTAGGCTAGAGAAAAGTGATGGTATAGAGATTGAAGAGAATATACAAGAAGAGTTTTCGGATGAAACTCTTATGACACTGAGTAGAGTAGAAGCTCCTTGGTATGCAGATTATGCCAACTTTTTAGTTGGAGGAATTATTCCAACAAATCTGAGTTATCCCCAAAGGAGGAAATTTCTACGGGATGTTCAGATGTATGTGTGGGATGATCCATACCTTTTCAAGAGGTGCAGTGATGGGGTTCTTCGATGTTGCATTGCCAGTTGAGAAGTAGCAAACATATTAGAGCAATGCCATAACACTCCCTTCTCAGGTCATTATAAAACTTCAAGAACCGCATCTTGAGTCTTTGAATGCGGATTCTATTAGCCTTTCATCTTCAAAGATGCATGTAGTTATATTGAGCAGTGTGACTATTGCCAAAGAACGGGAAATATCTCAAAGAGGAATGAGATGCCGTTATCTAGAATTTTAGAGATTGAGCTCTTTGACATTTGGGGATTGGACTTCATGGGTCCTTTCCCAACATCACATGGCAACAAGTATATATTGGTAGGAGTATATTACATTTCAAAGTGGGTAGAAGCTTTGGCATCACCAACAAATGATGCTAGAGTAGTTATTCAATTTCTTAAGAAGCTCTTCTCGAGATTTGGAGTGCCATGAGCAATAATCAGCGATGGTGGGTCACATTTCTATAGTAAGCAATTTGAAGTCCTGCTAACGAGATATGGAGTAATGCATAAGGTGGCAACACCTTATCATCTCCAAACTAGTGGACAAGTTGAGCTTTCAAATCAAGAGCTCAAGAAAATCTTGGAAAAGATGGTTGAAATAGCAAGGAAAGATTGGTCGAACAAGCTCGATGATGCCTTATCGGCGTATTGAATGGTATTCAGAACACTAATAGGAATGTCGCCTTATATGCTTATTTATGGCAAGGCATGTCATCTTTTAGTAGAGCTTGAGCATCGTGCATTTTGGGCAATCAAGACCCTTAATTACAATTATGAAAAGGCTAGAGAATGTAGAATACACTAGCTTAAAGAGTTGGAGGAATAAGTGACTTGGCATTCAAAAGCTCAAGGCTTTACAAGAAGAGGACCAAGAGAAGACATGATGCCTATATCATCAAGAAAGATTTTAAGGAGGGGCAGCATGTTCTTCTCTATAACTCGCGACTAAGATTCTTCCCCGAGAAGCTCAAATCCAAGTGGAGTGGCCTATACCAGATTGTCAAAGTGTTCCCTTTTGGGGCACTAAATTTGTAAGATGGCAGGGGGGTAGTCTTTAGAGACAACGGTCAATGATGCAAAATTTACATTGGAGGGGGCGACATTAATCAAGATACAGAGGTGTAATCGGTTTATGTGCCATCCGATGCTTGAATATTTGGAATAAAGTAAGGCTCTTTTACCTGCAGAGAATAAAGAACTGAATGTTTTACTCTAAGTATGTTCGTTTAGTTAGTGTATTAGTTTCTAGGAAGCTCCTGATTGACATATGCCTCATCATTCTCTGTCAAGCATAAGAGACCTTAAGAATTGAGAGACAGAAGACAATTTCTTGAGACACTTCCGAGGAACATCAAAGAGTGCCTACAAGAGAAGGATGAAGCGTTTTGAATTTTGTCCAAGGTGCAGAAAGTTAGAGCATGACGAGGACTATAGCAAGAATAGTACTAACTCGCAAAATGAGCAAACTATGCTACTACATTGCGATCCTATTAGGCTTAAAGCCAAAAAGGTTGCACGAAGAGGTAGTTCATCATGGTATGCCATTCTTGAGTTGTGTGACTTGCAAAAGTCAAAGTTGCACTTATGACCCATGCAGATGGGGCATCAGGTTTTCAAGCTTTCCAGGAACGCAGTGTAAATAAAAGCCAAAAAAATTAGATTAGCATGTTTGTTTCTTTTGTGTGATCTTTTAGTTTAGTGTGTATATATGTATTATGTCATTTTTTAAGGTTTGTATATATCTAGCACACACCAAGAGATATGGCATACGCCATGTCATGTATGTCAAAGAGAACTGGTGCACGCCAATAGTGATGGCATATGCCAGGTTATGCAGAGAGGAGAAAATTGGTGCACGCTAGTAAACTTGGCGTATGCCAAGTTTGGGTAGAATTGACTATAAAGCTCTCAGGCATGCGTCATTCATCACAAAATTTCAAAACTAACAATCTCCCTCCACCAAAAATTTCTGATTGACCCTAATCATTCCCAACCAATTACCTACATTACCCAACACCCGAAACACTTTTCTCAATGGCGAATGATGCAGGATCTAGCTAGATTTGTTATGGTGACAAGAGAAAGAGCGCACAGAACCCTTCACCTTCTCCACCAAATTCTCCACCCCTAGACATCTGTGACCGCTACAATGCTCCCTTTGTAATTTTCCACGATTGGGAGGGAGAGAGGTATCAAAAAATTTCACGACTCAGTGCCCTTAGTCATTTTACAATTGATTGGAATGACATTCAAATATTAGGGTAGATAGACAGTTAAGGTCAGCTTTTAGGAAGTTAGGGTGGAGATACTTTGAGAATGGGGAGATATTGGCTAGGCAAGAGCTTATTTTGGAGTTTTATTGCACGTTGTAAGTTTTGGCTAACAGACAATCATTTACTGTACATGTATTTGACACTAACTTCAGCATGGATGAAAGTGAGTTTAACGACCTGTTTAGCTTTAAGGCTAGACCAGGTGTATTAGACTTCACACCTGCTAGTTAGGCCCATTAGGCATGGCACAAGATTACAGGTTTTGAGAGGTATGAGTCAGGAAGGGTGCTTAATACGCTGATTAGAGAACTATATTTAGGCATCCTCCATCGCTTTTTGACTCTGACTTTCAGTGGTCAATGGAAAGAGTTAAAAGTGTTCCAATTTTAGCTCTATGCCATAGACTACATGCGCTATGATATACGTTTCAGCATATTTGCTATGGTAATTGATTGCTTTGCACATTCGATTTGCGATAGGGAACCTAGGTATCTGTACTTAGGTCATATTATTTCTTGTATTGCGTGTCACTTTTTCTTTGAGCAGTTTATAGAGTTCCAAGGAACAGCGGTGGACCCAGTGCTACTCAACATCGAGAAGCTCTACTTGAGCAAGATGATCAAGAGGACGATGACTAACAGGGAGGAGATTGTCGTGTACAAGCCCTGGGAAGAGAGACAGGTAGTCCAAATTCGCCTTAAGGCACCAGGATGGATGCTAGCACAGAGAGAGGAGGAACAAGAGCAGCAAGATTTGGCTCATCACGATGAGGCCAAACTGAGCCATTGGGTACCTAACCCATAGGTAGAGATGGATTATTTATGTGACCAGTTTGCTATGATGCAGACGCGACTACAGAGTCACAAAGAGCAGCTTCATGGATACGGCGTGCAACTGCAGGACTATGCAGTTAGCGACGCGGATAGATAGAACCACCAATATGACTATAATGCTCGCTTGGAGGCCAAGCTTAGAGCTCGGAGAGAGGAGCAGAGGGCGTTCTATGCTGAATATAGAGCTCACATGGCCTTCCTGTAAGAGCATTACGAGCAGCAGCGAGTGCACACTGAGTGGATGCACACCTGGGTGGAGAACTTTGGCAGCAGCTTCGTATTCCCACCACCACCTCCTTCAGCTTTTGATGATTGACAGGTGATGAGTGCCTTAAACACTCATATTTTGTGTTTATTTCTTAGGTTCTTTTTGTAGTTCTTAGTTTATTTCTAGAATTTTTAGTCATCTTGTGTTAGTTTTTATTTATTATGTTTGTTTGTTATGTTTATCTTTTCTCATTGTGTTTTTGTTGTTTTAGGAGCCTACTTGATGACTTGTGGAGGATGCTTGATCGATGGCACTAGGACATGGGCAATTTAGAGCTCGAAGGCGCAAGATTCCACACCTGAGCACCATTGGAGAGGTCACTCTAATGTTGGCGCACGCCAAACACACCTGGATGGAGAGGTCACTCTGATGTTGGACTTTGGCATGAGTGGCGCGCGCCAGAGGCAGACAGTGACATAATTTGTCCAGCCACTTGCTCTTCTCATTGGCAAACATTAGAGGGACCTAGGCAGTCGGGTTTTCTACACAGAGGAGGGGGTGACAGACACTTTGGGGAGACAAGTGAGGATAGTTGTTAAGATATTAGATTGTTTATGTTTTAATTAGTTTAACTTTGGATTTTAGCTAATAATGAATAATAATGACATTTTGAGAGGGAGAGCAGAGTTCAGAGGATTCCAGTGAGAGTAAGCCATGAATTTGTACTCAACTATCTGCCTTAGATTGTAAGTGAAGAAAGGAAGCTTCATCACCTTTGATAAGCATTCTTCTCTTCACTTTTGGTAATTATGTTAAGTGTTTTGATGTTTAAATTGTGTTTTTATATAAGCACGTGTGAGTAGTATATTCTGTGAGTTTAGGACTTAGAAACTAACATGTAATCAACTAATTTGAGGGGTTAAACATGCATGAAATATGTTCTAGTTAAAGAACTTAAAGCTTAATTATGGAATCACCTAGATTATGATCATTATTAGTTCTTGCCTTTGATAACGGTTTAGACTAGTTGGCTGTGATAAAATCTATGTGATTAACCATAATCATGAACTTAGCTAATGCTTGAGACCGAAAGGTGATAGAATTAGTGTAAAAATTAACTAGATGACTAAGTGCTTAATTAATGAGAAATCTACTTAAGTAGTTAGTTATCTACTGAGTGATAAATATAGTTGTTTCTTAGCTTGATTTGAATCAGCTAGTGGGGTCGAAAGAACATCTAGTTGGTTCATGTTTTGCTAAGAGCAATTTAGACAAATCTTGCACGAAAGTGAGGATTTGTTGCTAATGAAACACTCGGATCATAATACGAACATAACATACCCCTAAGTTAGTTGGTTA
>SOPF01014129.1:0-11999 GCA_012979155.1 Hypericum perforatum | reverse complement strand
ATAAACAAGTACACGCATGGGTCAGCACACATTCCCACAAATCTGCAGGAGTGCAGATTTGGTCTCACAGCTGCAGCTGCAGATCACCCAAACCACATAAGAATCAATCAACACATTCAACAGTAACCTACACTGTGTGATGTCAACTCACAGCCGAAGCTCGAAATTACTCGGCTGGCCATGGCAGAAGCCGTTGCCTTCGGTGTACGAACTGCTAGATGTTGGAAGAGAACTGCCACGAGTTATCGGATGATGGGCCGCCTAATGCAAAGATCCCGTGCCCCTCTCGTGCTGCATGCAGCAAGAGCTCATCATCGTTCTTCCCTCTGCTATGCATAGCCAGAGGATGAAGAAAGTAGTTTTTGTGACTCTGAGTGTGAAATGAAGATGGTATAGGACCAGAGGATTATTTATAACCATTCTGAAGTACCAAATGTTGCAGAGCACACGAACCGAAATGATACCATGAATAGAATCCAAGATTAAGTATTTCTGAGATTTTAACGAATGCTGCAGAGAAAATCAACAAACTTGTGTTTGGCGGCATTTTAACAGTTCTCCAATTTTACTTTATTCTCGTCGTCTATATTCTCTTCATCGTCATATTAAACGCTTTTGTTTTTCGGTCACCGGTTAATTTATTCGAATATAATGTTACAGGAAAATTCAAAATGAAGACTATTAGCCAAATTAGAATAATATTTTTTTATAAGTAACTAGAATAATGTCTGTTAATTAGTTCACGCACAAATAATTCAAATTTTGATTAAAGTTTACGGAAAGACGTAAAAAAGGTATACCAAAGTATCACGATGCAAATTAAAAAAAACTCAATAAAATTTTAGAATTGTGAACTTGGTAACACCCATAAATTTAAATAATGTAAAAATATTATTGTGGATTGAGACTCCTACCGTTATTGTGCATTTTTATCAAACCATATAATCTTTTTTAAATGTAGTATGTAAATACTTGGATGTTTGCTTTCTAGTTTTACTAGTCGCAATCCACTTCATTTCAGACGACCGGTCACCACCATCGTTGACTGAACAAAAATAGTCGTCAGCTCAACTAAAACCTCACCCTCCCGCCCTTTTTAACGGCCTTTCTAACGTCCTTCTCCCCTCCCAACTTGTCAACGCCACCGTTTCGAGGAAGAACGACAGGTACAGGGGCCTCCCGAAGCTGAGTTTAGTGAAGGCGAGCTCTCCCGGGGTGTGGTATTGAGGACGCCGAAGAGCTGGAGAGGAAGGATCTTAGGGAGGGGATGATGGTAAGTTGGAGGTGAATGTGGGAGTGGGTGCGGTTCATGGAGGGGAAGAGGGATGTGAGTTGGTCACAGGACAATGCGGCGTGCGCGGACAGAGCGAGCATATCAAGATGCTATGTGGCTACGCAAAGGTCAGGGACTGCGGCCGATAAAGTTTCTGCCTTTTCTTGTTATGGGTCCAGCCCATGTTGATTTTATTTTTGGGCTTTGAATAGTGTTTTTGGAAGTGTTTAATGTTAAAAACAACCAGGTGTGAAGGGTGGCCGTGAGACACACACACACATAACACAAAAGAGAGAAAACAGAGGAGATTTTCTTTTTCGGATTTCTGCGCACAGTTTCGGTGAGCTCAATGATCAGAGGCCTTCCCACCGTTGGATGTTGCTGAATTTTGGACAGCTTGTTCGAGACATCCAGATCTTGATTCTGACCGTTTGGATTGGCCGTCGGAGCTTCGGTTTGGTCAGAATCGTGGATGAACAGACCTGCAGTGTTTGGTGATCTCTACACCTTTCTTGTTGATATTTTGATCTCTTGTTGATCTTGGTGATTGTTGGAGGTTGTGAATCCTTTGCAGACTGGATTGGGGTTCTTTTACCTCGTTTATCAATAAGAGAATTTAGGGTGGACTCCTCGAGAGGTCCCGTGGTTTTTTATCCTTCACATCGAAGGGTTTTCCACGTAAAAATCGTGCGTGTGATTGTTGTGTTTTTACTTCCGCTCATTGTCATCGTTGTTGTTGATTTAGACTCCTGCAACTTGGTATTTAGACCCCCACAAAGTGGTATCAGAGCCGGAGTTGAATTTGTTGCATTATGGAGTCGGGTGGTAGTAGCAATTCGATGGTGAAATTGACATCGTCTAATTACTCTATTTGGAGACCTATGATGGAAGATATGTTATATTGCAAGGACTTGTATGATCCAATTGAATCTGTGATCAATTCTGATGGTAGTGTGTCTAGACCGTCCAAGCCAGAGCAAATGGAAGAAAAAGAATGGGTAAAGTTGAAAAGAAAGGCTTTGGGTACTATTAGGCAATGGGTTGATATAAGCATTTTCAACCATGTGTCACAAGAGTCTGATCCATATGATTTGTGGAAAAAATTGGAAGGTCTTTATGAACGGAAGACTGCTCATAATAAAGCTTCTTTGATTAAGAAACTTGTGAATTTGAAGTTGAAAAGTGGGAAGTCTGTTTCTGAGCATCTTAGTGACTTTCAGGATGTTATTAACAAGTTGACTACCATGAAGATTTGTCTTGATGATGAGTTGCAGGCTTTATTTCTATTGAGTTCTTTGCCAGATAGTTGGGAGACCTTGGTTGTGACTATTAGTAACTCTGCTCCGGATGGTGTGCTATCTTTGGATGTCATCAAAGAAAGCATGTTTAATGAAGAAATCAGAAGAAAGGAGATGGGGGTTGATAATTCACATGCTCTTGTTATTGAGAACAGAGGAAGAAGCAAGAGTAGGGGTCCTAAAGGCTATAATAACTCAAGAAGCAGGTCTAAGTCCAGTGATGGGAAGAATCTGACTATATGTCATTATTGCAAGAAGCCTGGTCATATCAAGAAATATTGTTTCCGTTTGAAAAGGGAGCTGAGGCAGAAGAATGAGTCCCAGAAAGAGGGAGATGACAAAAACACTGCAGCAACAGCTTCTAAGAGTGATGATGGTGTTTCTTTGATTTGTGCAACTAGTGAGTGTCATCATGTTGATAGTTCAGACTCAGAGTGGCTTGTAGATACAGGTGCTTCATACCATTGTGTTCCGAGAAGAGAGTACTTCATGGACTACCAAGGTGGTGATTTTGGTAGTGTTAAAATGGGTAACCAAAGTTCAGCAAGCATTGTTGGATTAGGTGATATTCGTGTGAAGACTAATGTTGGATGCATACTTACACTGAAAGGTGTGCGCCATATTCCTGATCTACGCCTTAATTTGCTATCTGCTAATGTACTTGATCAAGAAGGTTACAGACATACCTTTGGAGATGGCAAGTGGAAATTGTCTAAGGGTTCTATGACAGTTGCACGTGGAGAGTTATGTTGCTCTTTGTACAAGACATATTTGAGTGTATATTCCGGTGAGCTTAATGCAGTGGAAGAGAAGAATTCTCCTAATTTGTGGCACCGGAGATTAGGACATATGAGTGATAAGGGTTTGAAATGTCTAGCAGGTAAATCTCTTATTCCTGTTGATACTACAGTTGCTCTTGACCCTTGTGATCATTGTTTGGCAGGCAAGCAGCATAGAGCTTCTTTTGCCAGGAAATCTACTAAGAGGCAAGATAAGCTAGAGCTTGTGCATTCTGATGTTTGTGGTCCTATTGAGGTGGATTCTATTGGTGGTAACAAATATTTTATCACTTTCATTGATGATGCTACTAGAAAAACTTGGGTTTATATGTTGAGGACTAAGAGCCAAGTGTTTGAGATATTTCAGAAATTTCATGCTGTAGTAGAAAGGGAGACATGAAGAAAATTGAAGTGCCTTCGTTCTGACAATGGTGGTGAGTATACTTCTCATGAGTTCAAGAATTATTGTTTACAACATGGTATTCGACATGAGAAGACAGTTCCTGGTACTCCACAACATAATGGTGTTGCAGAAAGGATGAACAGAACCATTGTAGAGAAAGTGAGGTGTATGTTGAAGATGTCTGATCTACCTAAGTCATTTTGGGCAGAGGCAGTAAATTCTGCTGTTTACTTGATCAACCATTCTCCATCTGTTCCTTTAGGTCTTGACATTCCTGAGAGAGCATGGAAGGGAAGTGATCCCACATATTCACATCTTAGAGTCTTTGGATGTAAAGCTTACATGCATGTACCAAAAGATCAGAGATTGAAGCTTGATTCCAAGACTACTCCTTGTGTGTTTGTTGGCTATGGTGATGAAGAGTATGGGTTTAGACTCTATAATCCTGAGAAGCAGAAGGTAGTGAGAAGTAGAGATGTAGTGTTCTTTGAGCACGAGATAGGAGCAGAACTTTTGAGTTCAAGGTATCATACTTACTCTGATTCATTTATTGATGTTACTGATACTTCGTCTGTTCCTACTTCTATTTCTGTTGAACAGCCAATATATGATGATCTTGATACAACACATGATGGTATTGAAGATATACAAGCTGATGATGATGGTGATGTACCACAGTTTGATGATGCTCCTAATGATGCTCAACCAGATAATGAAGAGGTTCATGAGCAGGGGGAGCAACCTATCCCGCCAGTAGATGATGTTCATGTTAGAAGGTCAGCTAGAGATCGTAAACCTTCTACAAAGTATCCAGACACAGATTATGTCTTAGTCACTGATGAGGGGGAGCCTGAGAGTTTTCAAGAAATGTTGTCTAGTGAAGACAAAGATCTTTGGCTCGAGGCTATGAAAGAGGAGATGGATTCTTTGAAAAAGAATGAGACATATGAGTTAGTGAATCTTCCTAGAAGCAAGAAAGTCTTGAAAAACATATGGGTTTTCAAGAATAAGAAAGATGGTGAGAAGATAGTGAAGCGGAAAGCTCGATTGGTGGTCAAAGGATACAACCAGAAAAAGGGCATTGATTTTGATGAGATCTTCTCTCCTGTTGTCAAGATGACTTCTATCAGAATTGTTTTAGGGCTAACTGCAAGTCTTGATCTTGAGTTGGAGCAGCTTGATGTAAAAACTGCTTTTCTACATGGTGATTTGCATGAAGAAATCTACATGGAGCAGCCTGAAGGATTTGAAGAAAAAGGGAAAGAGAAACTTGTTTGCAAGTTGAAAAAGAGTCTTTATGGGCTTAAACAGGCACCAAGGCAGTGGTATCGGAAATTTGATTCCTTTATGACAAGTAATTGTTATAAACGGACTTATGCAGATCCTTGTGTGTATTTCAGAAAATTCCCTGGTGACAACTTCATAATTCTTCTTTTGTATGTAGATGATATGCTGATAGTTGGACAAGATTCAGTGATGATTAGCAACTTGAAGAAAGATTTGTCCAAGTCATTTGATATGAAAGATTTGGATCCTGCAAAGCAAATCTTAGGCATGGAGATTGCTCGTGACCGGAAGGCTAGGAAGTTATGGCTATCTCAAGAGAGTTATATTGAACGTGTTCTTGAAAGGTTCAATATGAAGCATGCTAAGCCAGTTAGTACACCACTCGCATCACATTTTCAGCTAAGTAAGAGAGCCTGTCCTACAACAGAGAAAGAAAAAGCAAGTATGTCCAATATTCCTTATTCTTCTGCTGTTGGTTCTTTGATGTATGCTATGGTATGTACAAGGCCCGATATTGCACATTCTGTTGGATTGGTGAGCAGATACTTATCTAATCCGGGTAAGGTTCACTGGGAAGCAGTGAAGTGGATCTTTAGATACTTGTGTGGCACTTCCAAACTTTGCTTGTGTTATGGAGGTGGCAAACTTGTTCTTGAAGGGTATACAGATGCAGATATGGCTGGTGATCTCGATAGTAAAAAGTCTACCTCAGGTTATATGTTCACACTTTCAGGGGGAGCCATTTCTTGGCAATCTAAGTTACAAAAATGTGTGGCTTTATCAACTACTGAGACTGAGTATATAGCAGCTGTGGAAGCAAGCAAGGAAATGCTTTGGTTGAAGAGGTTCCTTCGAGAATTGGGTTTGAAGCATGGTGAGTATGTAGTATTCTGTGATAGTCAGAGTGCTATAGATTTGAGCAAGAATTCCATGTATCATGCTCGAACCAAGCATATTGATGTTCGTTATCATTGGTTGCGGAATGTGATTGAAGAAGAACTGATGAAACTGAAGAAAGTTCATACAAACAAGAATGGTGCAGACATGTTGACTAAAGTGATTCCAGGAAGCAAGCTTGATGTTTGTGGCAAGCTTGCGGGAATGAGCTTCAAGTGGTGATTGAAGTGTGTTCATCTTCCCCGTGTTGGGCTGGAGGGGGAGATTGTTATGGGTCCAGCCCATGTTGATTTTATTTTTGGGCTTTGAATAGTGTTTTTGGAAGTGTTTAATGTTAAAAACAACCAGGTGTGAAGGGTGGCCGTGAGACACACACACACAGAACACAAAAGAGAGAAAACAGAGGAGATTTTCTTTTTCGGATTTCTGCGCACAGTTTCGGTGAGCTCAATGATCAGAGGCCTTCCCACCGTTGGATGTTGCTGAATTTTGGACAGCTTGTACGAGACATCCAGATCTTGATTCTGACCGTTTGGATTGGCCGTCGGAGCTTCGGTTTGGTCAGAATCGTGGATGAACAGACCTGCAGTGTTTGGTGATCTCTACACCTTTCTTGTTGATATTTTGATCTCTTGTTGATCTTGGTGATTGTTGGAGGTTGTGAATACTTTGTAGACTGGATTGGGGTTCTTTTACCTCGTTTATCAATAAGAGAATTTAGGGTGGACTCCTTGAGAGGTCCCGTGGTTTTTTATCCTTCACATCGAAGGGTTTTCCACGTAAAAATCGTGCGTGTGATTGTTGTGTTTTTACTTCCGCTCATTGTCATCGTTGTTGTTGATTTAGACTCCTGCAACTTGGTATTTAGACCCCCACATTTCTGTGCCCTCGACACGACACCTTGTTAGGTTAAGCTTTGTGGCTATTGCTTTCGAGGTTAATGACGAGTAATGTATTGTGTTGGTCTGGATTTATCTGCCCCGAGATTGGAGTGAAACAGGGTCGGACATCTGCCACGAGGATTCCAAGTGAAAAAATAATTATTAGCGTTTTAAACCATATAATATAAAAGTACAGAGTAAAAAAATGAAATGGCCTTTTAATCAATATCTATTTATTTGGTCGATAACAAGAGTTTCAAGGGAAGCCCTTTCCTCTTTGAATGGACTTGAGCCTTTCAAGGGCACCAAAACAGCTGAACCAACCCTCTATCAGCTTCTTGCAATTTCGCAAATCTCACACTTGGAAGGCAAAACCCCTTCCGGAAACGACTCCAGCTCAGGGCAACCCGTAAGCGCCAAGTCCACGAGGCAAGGCCCAAGGGAGAGCTGACTTCATCTGCTCAGGCAGTGACTTTAATTTTTCTAGATTTACTAACTTCAGCTAACTCACACTTGGGAAAACATACCACTTTCAGACAATTATTGATGCCAAGGGAATCAAGCCCCACTCAAAGGTGAGGGCTACAGGTTTCCGTAACCTGATATCCACACTTGTAAAACTAAGTCCTGCATTTTTTTAGGATGCTTCATGTAAAATTTTAGCTCAATCCGAGTCATATCTTATTTTTTATGTTCTATTGGGTTAAATTGAATATGGGTTCGGTCCGGTTGAATTAGATTTGGTTAGGTTCTGATTCAGGGAAGGGCAGTATCGTAATTTTGGGACCAAAGTGATGGAAAATTGGTGAGGTATGACTCAAATTAAGATATTTTATTTTTTTGTCATTTAAAAGCATAACTATTTTACCCTTCACAAAACGACAAATTTTATCTTATTTTTGTCGTTTTGTGAAGGATAAAATAGTCATTTCACATGACAAAAAAATAATAAAAAAGTCTTATTTGGTCGGTGGGGACCCGAGACCAACATTTTTGAATAAAACAGGGACTGATTAATCATTTATGATAAAGGAAGGACCCAATAGAAGAATAATGTAAAGACCAGGGACTTGAGGGTAATTTGCCCTTTTTTTTTGCAATTTCTTCGTCGTCGATTTCCTCGGTAGCATAATCTTAGGATTATCTAAATAATCCCGAAGTTGTCGACTGATTATGAAAAAGTAGCTTTTGTTACTCTTGTACATGATTTATGGACAGTCACATGACTATCAACATAGCTCTTAGTCTTGTAGATTATTTAAAAAGTGACAAACTCTTTAAAAATGTATTTAATATTATTTTAGTTCTAGTAACTCAAATAAAAATATTTTAATTAAATTAAAATATTTTTTGTAAATCTTTATTTACAAAATTTCGTCATTTGTGAATTGTTCGTGCATAATTGCATAATTGGAGTCAACAGGGGCTCAAAATAACAAGCAACTTGATTCCACAATAAATATTCTAATGCAACTTGATAGTGGATGTGGTGATGCTTATGTCCTTTATGTTACAAGTTGCCGACATAATTAATATAATGAGCGAGTTTATTTATAATAAGCAACACAACTTGCATTTTGCATAGACATTATCCCTGGGTAGGGAGGATTAGAATGTAGTGGATGCAAATATTTGAAGATTTTTTATAATTAGATTTTTTTTTTGTTATAACATCAGTATTAATGTAAAATTATTTTATGCAAGTACGAAATTACAGTCTCGATCTCGATTAAAAACAATTCTACAATAAAATCCAATAAAAATAAATCATATAGTAATAAAAAAAGCGCGTGTAATTGCAAATATTTGATGATGCGGAAGATTAATTCTTAACACCTACTTGTTGATTAGTGGGTAGTAGAGCCAAATTTGTAAATAGTAAAAAAATATTTTGTGACTGGTACAAGATTTTTTAAATTATAACTACGCCATTTAATTTATAGATCCAATAATATGAATAGATCTCTCCTCAAATAAACAGACTGCATGAATTCATTATTGAAGAAACCGGTTGTAACATACCAATTAACTTGGGCCATGTATAAATTTTAGATAGTTATCCAAACCACATGTATAAATTTTATAATTTTAAGTCACAAAATAATATATCAAAATAAATTATAACTACGCCATTTAATTTATAGATTCAATAATATGAATAGATCTCTCCTCAAATAAACAGACTTGCATGAAAAAACAACTCGATCCTGACTTTAAAAAAATTCAGGGCCGTCCTGGAAATCCGATCCAGGACCGAATCCAGTCTCTATATAAAAAGACTTAACAACTATATACTGGAACTGATCCGTCTATTTTATTACCTTAGTAACAACCTAGTTCAAACAGGGCCTGTGATTGGTCGATCCAAATTAGCTGTACATGTTCATCGACTTCAAACAAAATTTTTTTAGTTGCCGCTCTAGGGTCAACTGTAATTAGAATACTAGCTAGTGACAAAACCAAAGTTGGTAGAACATGTACAGGTAATTTGGATCGACCAATCACAGGCCCTATCTGAACTAGGTTGTTACTAAGGTAATAAAATAGACGTCTTTGCTCTAGTATATAGTTCTTAAGTCTTTTTATATATGATTTGGTAAATATTAATCACCATAATAATAAATGTTCATTTGAAAAACTCAATCAATTTTTATAGAATTCGTCTGAGTCGGTGATTAACGTAATCACTTTTGTTCAAGATGAGACAAGATATGAAGCTAACAACTATACATTTGACGAAACGAAATCACAGTAAAAATCATGAAAACTTCACTTCCGTGGACCATGGTTCCTTCAATTTTGGTATATGATTTAGTCATTTAAAATGTATAAAATTGATGCATACGATTTGGTTGGTTCTTTAAAATTATGGATAACTATATAAAAATTATGTGGATTCAGAATTTCAAAACGATGTTTTTTTTATCCGATGTGGATCCCCATGTAATTTGCAATTATTTATTTATTTTGCTCAAATTCATAGTTATTTATGTATTTTTAAATTTGTTGTTGATTATGTATTTGTACATATTTGACTATCAAATTATTTATATATAATTATGTATTTTGAAAAATCCTAACTTTTGTTAGTTGGAAAACTTATTTTTTAACACTTTTAAATTTATTCAAAATTATTTCAAGTTTGACACAGTTACTATATTTTTAGAAATTAGCATAACTCACTTAAAACTATTTTTAAATTACATTAACAGTTCAGCGTAGAAAAAAAAACTGAAGCTGAAAAATGTGGACAACACACGAAAGACGAAATAGTAGAAACTAGCATTAATTGGATTTTTTTATTTGCTGTTAATGTTCATGCAAAATTACCGAATTATAACCCAAAAAAATTATATTACACAAAAGGAGTTTTTAGGTATTTTTCGTGTCTATCATACCAATAGATGGATTTTATAACCATCTACCAAGACACGAAAAAACCCTTATATTGGTATAGATAAGAAAAATATCTATCTTTTGAACCAACAGACAAGAAAATAATTCTTCTCTTGACCAATAGACAGGTAAAAAATCCGTCCATTAGTTTTTTTTATATTTGTTTATTTTTTAAAAATTATAAAATTCAAAAATAATTACAAAAAAATAATAATTTAATATTGTTTGAATTGTTTTCCCAAAATTTTTACATTGAGAATCACCGCGTACGGATTTCAATTCAATTTGAGTTATATCCAATTTTATATATCCTAATTTGATAACCTAAATTTAACACGAGTATTTTACAAATATAGTAAATTATTAAATCACGAATTAATTTAATAACCCTATTGTATTTGCAAATTTGTGGTGTAACCTAAAAAATCTCATTGAAAAACAAGTTAGATCATAGTAAACTGTTCTTTGCAAATGTCGTTCGATCCTAAAAGCCTAATTCTCTCCCAAAATAAGTCGTTTTAGGGGTCAAAAATTCGCCGAACTGCCTATGGTATTTTAGAATAAATGAAATAGTAGCTTTTATTTCTCTTGTACATGATTTATGGACAGTCACCTGACTATCAACATAGCTCTTAGTCTTGTAGATTATTTTATAAGTGACAAACTCTTTAAAAAATGTATTTAATATTAATTTTGTTCTAATGACTCAAATAAAAATATTTTAATTAAGTTAAAATATTTTTTTGTATATCTTTATTTAAAAAATTTCGTCGTATGTAAATTGTACGTGCATAATTGCATAATTGACTCAACAGGGGCTCAAATAAACATGCAACTTGATTCCACAATAAATATTTTAATGCAACTTGATAGTTGGTTTACCCGCCACTCCAAGAATAAATAGTGGATGTGGCGATGCTTATGTCCTTTATGTTGCAAGTTGCCGACAAAATTAATATAGTGAGCGAGTTTATTTATAATAAGCAACACAACTTGCATTTTGCATAGACATTATCCCTGGATAGGGAGGATTAGAATGTAGTGGATGCAAATATTTGAAGATTTTTTATAATTAGATTTATTTTATTATAACATCTGTATTAATGTAAAATTATTTTATGCAAGTACGAAATTACAGTCTCGATGTCGACAAAAAAAAATTCTACAATAAAACCCAATAAAAATAAACCATATAGTAAGAAAAAATGCGCGTGTAATTGCAAATATTTGATGATGCGGAAGATCAATTCTTAACACCTACTTGTTGATTAGTGGGTAGTAGATCCAAATTTATAAATAGTAAAAAAATATTTTGTGACTGGTACAAGATTTTTTAAATTATAACTACGCCATTTAATTTTAGATCCAATAATATTAATAGATCTCTCCTCAAATAAACAGACTGCATGAATTCATCATTGAAGAAACCGGTTATAACATACCAATTAACTTGGGCCATGTATAAATTTTAGATAGTTCTCCAAACCACATGTATCAATTTTATAATTTTAAGTCACTAAATAATATATCAAAATTGAAGGAATCATGGTCCACGAAAGTGACTTTTTCGTAATTTTTACTATGATTTTTTTATGTGAAATGTATAGTTATTAGCTTCATATCTTGTCTCATCTTGAACAAATGTGATTAAATTAATCACCGAGTCAGACAAATTTTATAAACATTGATTAAGTTTTTCAAAAAAATATTTATTATAATTGTGTTTAATATTTACCAAATCATATATAAAAAGACTTAACAACTATACACTGTAGCTGAGACGTC
>SOPF01014123.1:0-11221 GCA_012979155.1 Hypericum perforatum | reverse complement strand
TTTTGTCTGAGACAATACTCTTGCATCCATTGGGGCATAATTCAGATCGTTCAAGGCTAACAGGACAGTCTGGCTGGCGCTGACTCGTACAAGTTAGAAGTTATGGCTATGTATTACAAAGGATGGGACTCAAATACGTAGATACTTCTTCTAACATTATTGTGTCCCAATCAAGCATAATCACTTTGCCAGAAAAATTGTAAATAGAATACGGATAAAGCTCACTAGTTATAAAGTCAATATAAAGAGTTGGATATATTTCAAAAAAAAATAATCAAGAGCTGGAAGTAGAACTACAAGACTGATTAGATTAAAACGAGTTTGACCTTGAAAAGCATGTCCACAGTAGCAACAATCCCCGAGGCAATAAAAGTACGTGCTAGAGTTTCCAACCCAGTTGTGTAACTATCCTGAAGCAGAAAAGCCATAATACTGATCTCCAAGCACAACATCGCAGTTCCGGTAAACAAGGATAGGAAGTTCCAAGCTACCTCCTTCCCAGTGGAACACTGCCAAGCCTGTTTCAGCAACAAGAGACCACTTATGATCAAAGACATCAACCTATTCAATTGGGACTCATCAGAAAACTTCACACTCCCTACAGCTCCAAATCAAAGGTGGGCTACAATTAACTTCACAAACAATTTGCATCAACTACAATACCTGTATCTTTGAACACAAATTCTACTAACTATGTCACATCGACCTCAGTTTCCCACAACCACCAACTAAATTTCTCCGCCAAGCTAGTTGTGGAATAAAAGGCAACTCTCTAACTCATTTCCACATACCCAAACTCATGAAAAAAACGAAACATAGCTTGCCTTTAACCTCATCCCCTGAAAAAAGGCGCGATCCTTCAACAACGGAACAAACGACTCCATAGAAAACTTGGCTCTCTCTAAAGCTCGGAATCGAAGGCAGGCTACCCTTAACTTCAGAAAACAATTTGCATCAAGTACAATACCTTGCTCTTCAAACACAAGTTTTACTAACAACATCACATAGACCACAGCTTTCACTCCCACCAAGCAAAATTTCTCCCCCAAACTCATAAAAAAATCTGAAACATCGCTCGCCTTTATCCTCATCCGCTAAAAAAGAAAGTCTTTCAACACACACTTCCTCAAATTACAAGAATGGAACACACCCAATTGGGGTTTCAACCTAAACAACCCAAATTGGGGAACTTTAAACCAGATATCCCACAAAGTTTGAAGCTTTAACAACCTGAAAGAATGACCAGAGGAGGTTGAGGCAGGAGGCGAGCCAGAGGAGGAAGTAGTAGGAGATCATAACGAACGACCGGCCGTTCCAGAGCTTCCTCACGTTCCTCCTTGCGTTGTACCCCAAGTACGCCACGAAGGCCACCGCCGGCACCACCAGCACGGCGTCGTACCAGAACCCGTGGCAGCCCGAACTGGGCGGCGGCGTCTCCGCCAGCGTCGGGGAGGTCGCGTTCGCTTCAAGATTCATAATTTTTGTCTCATTTTTTTTTAAGAGAGGTGGAGAAGATAACTAATTGGTGGAGAATTACAATAATTATGTTTTGTTAGTATAACAGAAATTGTTTTAATTTTACTGGAAGTGATAGATATAGTACATGTATTAAGTAGTTTTGACTTTTTGAAAACAATTAGGTTTTTGTCAAGTGACCTTTGGTCCAGCGGCATAAAGGTGGAGAGGGGTTTGGGAAGTCCAGGTTCGAGTTCTAGTGTTGACGTTGTAATAGAATAGTTAATAGATATTAGTATAGGAACTAGAATATGAACTAAAAAAAACAATTAGTTTCATAAACATATTGTTCGTTTTATTGGACTTCCTGAAAACAATTAGGTAGGTAAGACATATTTATACTCTCTAAGTCAATTATAGTTCTATAAGCTTATTATTGATTTAATTATGGGTTCATAAACATGTTGAATTTTGAGTTTATTTTAAAGGTTTATTGTGGACGGTTATTTGCGAATTTGGTGTCAAAAAAATTGCGAATGTGGTGTCTACGTGGATACACAAAATTTTTTTATATGTATTGGTTAGTTTGAATATTGATTTATGTTTTATAAAATTCATCACACTCCTAATACAAATGAGGCAAATGATTCACCTGTAAAACTCTCGTCATTCTTTTGTATTGAATTAGGGTTTAGAGTTATTGAATTGATAAAATTCGATAAACGAGACTCTCTCTTTTTTATTGAGGTTTAGGCTGACTGGTAGGGATATTTTTTTAAATGAAATTTTGTTGGTTAGTTATTATTTTTGGGTCGTCGGATGGTGTGCACTTGATTAGGATCGGACTATAGTCGAGGCTAGTGTTGGACACTTTCTCCGTAAGACGAGATTGCCCCGTATATTTCAGTGTACTACGGGCTACGACAATCGTCCCCAAGATACAACGACTATTTGGGCGTTTCCAAGAATGTTGCACACGTATCTCGAAACTTTCGGGCGAATCCTTATATACCCGGAACTTTCGGACTTGAGAGAGGAGGAGAGAAGAACAACTATTGTTAATGAATGCTTATGCAATGAGTTGTTGGGACAATTTGCAAATGAGGGGGATAGGTCTATTTATAGGCAATGGAAGATGGAGATTTGAAAGGCCATGAAGACTTATAAAGAGTCATGTCTAAATTTTTTTATAATTTGTTCATACTTTTTCATAATTATTTAACCAATTTATGTCCTTTGATTTTGTGTCATTTTGGTTTTTTTTAAACCAAATGACACTAATAGTCCAAAAGACACCAACAACAATCAAAGGACACCAACAATCCCCCACATGGTAAATAATTTAGTCCACGAGATCTTTCGACTCAAATCTCTTATCCCCTACATGAATGATGACCAATGCATGCAAACTCTAATCGAAAATTTTGATGTGTTATTATTGCATCGAGATAGGTAGCTTGCGGCTTTGAACCTTCTCTAGTAAGATGTTATCGGATTTACTCGCTGCTCAGTGAACGTGATGTCTTGAACCGTCAGCTTTTGTGTAAACCAAGACAATAACATTTACACAATAACAACCCTAGTATATTTAGGTTCTCACGTTGTGTCCGTTTCGGCCATGGACCGTATCTTGGATTCATAAGTATTTTTCCATTTGAAGCGGCCTCACTTCACACTTTCATAGGCGATCTCCTATCGGAAGTATCATGCCATACTCCACCTTTAATAAGGTATATGAATTATTAAAAGCGTAATGCTTAACCTAGCCACACTTCTGCAGGTCACCACCTGGGCAGCTTCTGAGAATGAGATAGGTTCCAGGTGATTAGTTGAATCCTCCATAACTTAGTTGTCTCGTTGAACCAAGTTCGTGGGATCTCCACTCATCATGGTTGAGTTACCGCTATGGACGTCCTTTATTGTGTGGACTTTAATCCCATTCCCTTTACTGCATTGTACATTTGATCTTGAATGATTCTTTTCGTAAAAGGATCAACTTAATTTTTCCAGGACTTTACAAGAGATCAATTGTCCAACGGTGTTATGTTTCCGTCCAATATATCTAGAATTACCGTTGTACATTGTACTTTGTGCTCTCCCTATTACATATAATGTATTAATACAGGAGGCACTAGCTTTTTTGCAACATGGAATATCCTCAAGGAAGTTTCTGAGTTATTCAGCTTCTTCCCTAGCCTCGTGTAGTGCTATAAACTCTGACTCCATGGTGGATCGAGCTATGAATATTTACTTTAGAGGACTTCCAAGACACAGCTCCTCCTCCTATAGTAATATATATTCACTCATAGGTTTGGAGTCCTTGGTGTCTGATATCCAGTTTTTGTATCGCTATTGCATAGTGTATGCCTTGATTTATGGTATACTTTAAATACCGTAAAAGCCTTTCTAGAACTAGCTAGTGATCCTTTCCTGGATTACTTATGAATCTACTAAGCTTACTAACTGAGTACGCAACATCGGGACGATTGCAGTTCGTTAAATGTATTAGGTTCCCAATACTTTGCCATACCTTAGTTGAGATACTGGGTCCCCTCAACTGGGGTCTTAACCAGAGGTTTGTCATAAGCTTCGAATTTCTTGAGCACGCTCCCCACATAGTGGGATTGTGTCAAGGTACTTTTGTCAGCTTTCCTAAAGAGATTTATCTTTAGGATGACGTCTACTAGACCCATATCTTTTATGTCAAAGCGGTCCTTTAACATGTTTTTAGTTTTTCACAATAATCTCTTTATCGCTTCCCATAATTAGTAAGTCATCCACGTAGAGACATATAATTATGTAAGCTTTTGGTGTGCCTTTAATGTAATCATATTTATTGCACTTGTTGGTGTGCCTTTAATGTAATCACATTTATTGCACTTGTCGATCTTAAAGCTATTTGACAGCATCATTCTGCCAAATTTCTCGTGTCACTTTTCCGGCACTTATTTTAGCCCGTATAGTGACTTGACTAGCTGGCATACTTTATGCTCTTGACCAGGAGCCGTAAACCTTTCAGGTTGTGTTCCTTGAGTATGCTTAGGCTTAGGTACTTCGACCTTTACTAGCCACCCCCACACTTTAACCGTAGGAATGATTCTTTCCTTTCCATAGCTCGTATGGGATTTTGTCCCTTTTTCTTGTGTGTCAACTTGCTTAGAATGAGTTGAGAGCTCAGCTTCCCCCACATTTTCTGGGATAAGCCCGAGTTAATCAACATTGCATTAGTCATCTCCTTAAGAGTTTGATTTTAGCTTTCAGCCACACCATTCACATGAGGCAAGTATGGAGCAGTCATCTGACGAATGATATCGTGTGCTCGACAGAGTTCTTCAAACGAAGCTACACATGGAGTAGTCGTCTGACAAATAATGTCATGCTCTCAATCGAGTTCTTTATGCAGAGCTACATATTCTCCTCCTTGATCACTTTGGATCATTTTGGTTTTTCACGCTGAGTTGATTATTATTCTTATACCTCATAAAGGTCTCAGGAGCTTCGTCTTTACCTTTGGGAGATATACATAACCGTAACTCGTGCAATCATCGATAAACAAGATAAAGCATATCTTTTCGCCTTTAGTTTGCTCGTGCTTCATATCCATATGAATGAACTCAAAAGGCGTGGTACTTCTTTCCACCGAATGGAAAGGTGCTTTGGCCAGTTTAACCTTCACACATACCTCATATTTATCGAAAGGGTTAAACTTTAGGTTCGGTAATAAATTTAAACTTATTAACTCTCTTAGCAAGTTTAAGCTTACATGTTCTAATCTATCATGCCATAAATTAGAACACTCAGCACAAATAAGCAGAAGTTTTAACTTTATTCTACCCGTCAAAGGTATGTGTATAGTTATTACGTTCATCTTAAATAGCCTCTTTTCTAGGTAACCCTTGCATACAAATTTGACCAATTTTGGTCAGTACAAACTTATCAAATATAAGCCTTAAAATTCAGCTTTGCTTAACAGTGAGGAAAAACTAAGTTTTTGCTTAAGAGTCAGCTTTTAGGGCCACCTCGCCTAGTCTAACGATGTTGTGCTCGAGAATATCCCCCTATCTGAGTAGATGTGCTAGGTAGCTCCTGTGTCCACTCTCTCGGATCGTCCACTAGGTCGACCTCAAATATCACAGCTGACAGATCCATCTCAGACATGTCTTCAGCTAGGTTAGCCTTGCCCTTATCGTCCTTCTTTGGCTGACGACATTCCTTAGCCATATGACCGAGTTGTAGCAATTACCCTTAATCTTCTTATTCTTGGGCTTTTGCTTCTCCTACTTATTCCCGAAGTTCTTCCTCTTCTTGACACCTTTCCTTTTGGCGAGGTTCACGATGATCTCAGAGGTAGCCTTGCCTTGCTTGACTTCATACTTTTGGTTGTCTTTCTTGATTCGAAGCCTCATGATCAGGTCTTCTAGGCTTATGTCATTCCTCTTATGCTTGAGGTAGCTCTTGAAGTCCTTCCAGAGCAGGGGGAGCTTCTCGATCATCGTAGCCACTTGGAAGGACTCGCTGAGTTGCATTCCTTCAGCGTGGATCTCGTGAAGGATCAGCTGCAACTCATATACTTGGTTGATAACCTTCTTGGAGTCCACCATCTTGAAGTCAAGGAATTATCCAACGATGAATTTCTTTATCCTAGCATCCTCTATTTTGTACTTCTTCTTAAGTGAACTCCACAGCTCTTTAGCAGTCTTGTGTACCGCATAGATATTGTAGAGCATGTCGTCTAGTCCATTTAAGACATAGTTACGGTACAGGAAGTCACTGTGACTCCACGCATCGAGAGCATTGATCTTCTGTTGATCCGTCTCGTTCTCTGCAATTTTTGGTGCATCCTCTTTTAGAAATCGAACCAAGTTGAGCGTGGTCAGATAGAACGTCATCTTTTACTGTCACCTCTTAAACTCGATGTCGTTGAACTTCACTAGCCTTTTTAGTGTGATAGTTCCTGGTACCGTAGTCAGTACGATAGTGCTACCGAATGCTTGTCGCTGAGATGGATTACAAATGAGGAGGACCCCTCTATTTATAGAGGTAGAGGCTGCCATCCCGAAGGACCACAAGCACACTCTGAACAGACACATCCTGTGGCTAGCAGGCTATCTGTGAGCGGTCGTGTCTCTTCGGAGGCTTCTAGATAGGCATTCAATCTTCGCATCACATTAGATAGCTGTCTGACTACCATATCCAGTCCTCGTCACATCCCTTTGCTGGTCGGCCTTATCCACCAACCTCGTGTCTCGTCGCAGACACGGACCTTATCCTCCTCTCGGCCTCGCGTCATGTCGTTGTCTGGGTTTTGGATTACTCTGAAATTTTCTAAAACATTTAAGGCTCCTTAGAGCTCCTTGCAATGTGGCGAGTGTACGAAGTGCCAAGTGCACCTCAATACACCCAAGCATCCACTCTCGGCCTCGTGCCTGTGCCTGGCCCAGTGCTCGTGCCTTAGATGATACTTCACACCATCTTATGCTTGTGCTTGTGCACGTGCTGGGATGGTGCTAGTTGATGCCATCTTCAAGTACACGTATCTTGTCTTACGATTGTTGGGTCATCAGATGGTGTGTACTTGATTAGGATCAGACTATAGTCGAGGCAAGTATTGGACACTTTCTCTGTAAGACAAGATTGTCCCGTATATTTCAGTGCACCATTGGCTACGACAATTATCCCCAAGATACAATGACTATTTGGGCATTTCCAAGAACATTGCACACGTATCTCGAAACTTTTGGGCGAACCCTTATATACTAGAACTTTCGAACTCGAGAGAGGAGGAGAGAAGAACAACTATTGCTAATGAATGCTTATGCAATGAGTTGTTGGGACAATTCGCAAATGAGGGGGAGAGGTCTATTTATAGGCAATGGAGGATGGAGATTCGAAAGGCCACGAAGACTTATAAAGAGTCATGTCCAAATTTTTTTATAATTTGTTCATACTCTTTCATAATTATTTAACGAATTTGTGTCCTTTGATTTTGTGTCCTTTTGGTTTTTTTAAACCAAATGACACTAATAGTCCAAAAGACACCAACAACAATCAAAGGACACCAACAATTATTTCATAGTTGTTTAATTTATGCTCATAACTACTGGGTATGTGTTGTCTTATTAGTCAATGTTGTGCATTTTTATGTTTTCAAGAATGGTGAGTACTCCCGGTGTTCATCATATGGCTCAAAGTCATCGGAATATGATGCATCCACAATAGATGATGCAGAACTCGCCTGGAATGGGTAGATTCCGCTTACACCAAAGGACGTCAATACAGGATTGTGTCCACAAAAAGGGGATCAATATCTTCTTCATCCCAACCCCAAATCTCTCCCCTGGATAAAAAAGATGCACACCATCAAATCACTAAACAAGAACATCATCATCACAATATCAAATAATCAAATAACAGCACACACACCATCGAATCACAACATCTAGACCATCGATCCACAATAAGCAAAACTATCGAATCACAAATCAAACCATAGAACCACAAAGACATCAAATCACAACATGCACACCATCGAAGCACATCACCTTTGATAAGCTTCATTTCCCTTCTGCTCTTTACTTTGCTTATGCTTATGTTATTTATATTAAGTATGTTTGAGTAGTTAAATGTGAGTTCGGTGCCTTGTTACCTTGCATTTAGCCACAATTTTTGAGGGGTGTGTATGTTGGATATTTGTTCTTATTAACGAGCTCAATATATTGCTTAGACTTACTTGGCCACCAAACCTTCATAGCTAGTCAAAACTTGAGACCGAAAGGAGATAGGATCAATGGAAAGGTTAGTTTGATGATAAGTACTCTTACTAGGAGAGTAATCTTCTTGGTGACTTACACCATCGAATCGCAAGATACAAACCATTGAATCACACTTATCTAACCATCAAACCACAAAAGATGCAAAAAAACTTATGCTTACCCATCCGATGGCTTCCAAATTGCATACTGCCATATAATATCTTGAATCTTTTCGGAATCCATTATCTTCCTGTGAACTATCTTGGCATCTTCAACTGTTATTGGCTTATTAATTTTATGTTGAAGTTTAGTTTTGTACCAGTTGGGCATTTCCACTTCAACCAGCTTTGTCCTTATTTCTCCAACTTCAAATGCAGACAAAACCATTACGGACTCATCATCCGCTTTTGTGACTCCTTTTCTCTTTGCTTTTCTTGCATACTTTAGCGGCTCTGTAGTAAATGGAGTACCAAAATTATGGTTTGGATTGTGTGGATGCTTGCACAGCACATTTTGTGATAGAGCTACAATCGCCTCTGAAGGGATTGGTTGTTCTTCTGCCAATTCAGGGGGGCGGTTATGATACAACATCAGGTTTTTGCACTCCTTCTATCTTATCTAAATGTTTGAACAACTTATTAACAAACCGTGGGTCATCAAAATTCTTGGATGACATAAACAATATAGGCTAAACTACATTTATCGGATTCTGCCGATGTTATACTTGTATCGGGAACTCAGGGACTCCCTCTATCCCCAAGGAAAAAGATGGAGGGGTGAAATCCAACCTGTCTTTTGCGTTATAGTGGTTTTCTCCTCCTTACACACATCTGTCATCAATAACTCATCACAAATAGAGTCCTCCTTCGATCGTTGTTGGACATCATCCACCGAGACAGCCTATTCACATTAACCAAAAACAACACAAATTTTGGTCAGAAATACAAGTTTTCAATTGTTTTGGATTCAATAGTCTGTATTTTGTTATTCAATGGTGGATCAGTTATGATTCAGTAGTTTAGTCTATACTAAGTGCAATTGAATGGTTTGATTCAATGGCAGGATAAGTGGTTGAAACTCTCACCTACTAGCTTTGCTGAAATGTCTGTTGACCAGAAAGACTCCATTTGTGGATTTCATGAAACCAAAAAATGCTTTGGGAAAAATAGGATATGTAAGTTTTTATATAAAAACCAGTTTAGACATTATGTGAACCATTGAATTACTAATCTTTTTGTTGTTTAATATGAATGTGTAGTGGTTCTTCCCTTGGTTTTCCAACGATCACTACCACGTGTTTGTGGTTGATTGTTTTTGGAAAGCATGTTTCGTGTTGGACATCCAAGACGTGAAGGAGGAGGAGTCAGTTATGCTGGTCAACCATGGACTGAAGTTGGCACAGATCCTTTTCTACTACGTAAAGCACGTCGGAAAGGTAGATTTTGACATTCATAGCTTCACATTTGAAATATTGCACAATGTACCGAAGCAGAAAGATATTACAAACTGTAGAGTTTTTGCTGTGAAGTTTTGTGAATGCTATCAGAAAGGATGGCGAGATAGTGATATAGATCCAACATATTTCATCAATTGGAGGCTGGACACAGTTGTTTTGGAGTTTAGGAAGTTGATGTTTGACTTCATAGTGCTTTGTCCAGACAATAAGTGTCTATCAATGCTCTTGAAAAGCATTATGTCATGGAGGAAGCCGGACAAGAAAAAGAAGGCCAAGAAATGATCTGTTTTGGATGTTCTAGTTTATGACAATGTGGATTGGGATATTGAATATGAAGTGATTGTTGTTCTTGTTTTTAGAATGATCTGTTCTTGTTCTGGTTTTATGACAATGTGGATTAGGATTTACATGAGTTGCTGTTATTTTAATTCGATGGTCTGCTATTAGTGTTTTCGATGGTGTGTTGTTACTGTTTCAATGGTTTGTTATATTGTGCATGCTAGTAGTTCAAACAATTAAACCAAATGATTAAGCCAAATAATTTTCAAAAAAAAGCAATGGTTACAGGCCAGTAGTTCAAACAATTTAACCAAATAATTTTTATTCTCAGATTGAATTCGACATACTATACCATTGAATCAGGCACAATATACCATCAAATGATGCACATTATACCATTGAATCGTATATAATGTACCATCGAATAGGAACAGTGTAAACTATTAAGTTAGAGCACCAAACTAAAATAATGACCATTGAATCAGACATATGATACCATTGAATCATGGACATCATACCATTGAACTAGACAAATGAAACTACTGAACTACAGGTACCAAATTATTTTGATCAATTTGTATTATCTAAAAGGAGCAATTATTTCAGCCCAGAATTTCAAATAATTACATCAAATAATTTCAAATATTCTAAGATTGAATCAAGACACTAGACCATCGAATCAGGAATACTAGACCATCGAATCATATAAATTATACCATCGAATCATACATAATATACCATCAAATAAGAACAATGTAAATAATTGACTCAGAGCACCAAAGTGTTTTGATCAATATGTATTATCTAAAAGGAGCAATGATTTCAGCCCAACATTTCAAATAATTATATCAAATAATTTCAAACATTCTCAAATTGAATCAGGCACACTAGACCATCGAATCATACATATTATACAATCAAATTATATATAATATACCATCAAATAAAAAAAAGTATAAACCATTATAATATACCAGTAGTTCAACAATTACACCAAATAATTTCAAACATTCTCAGATTATTTAATCATCCCACCTCACTTGCACTCTTCATCCTTGTTCTTGTTGCCCTCGGATTGTCCCTAACCTTTATAATCATGGCGACTTGGTGAGAAGATGATTGTTGGACTTTAGGAGTTACCTTTGTTGATTGCATTTGACCTTGGCGCATTTTATTTTTTGCATCGACAACGAGTTCCTCCAAGAGTAATAGATTCTCCTGGTGCAATGATGCTTCATTTGCTAATATATCGTGATTGCTATTCTTGTTTTTCGATGGT
>SOPF01014069.1:0-10074 GCA_012979155.1 Hypericum perforatum | reverse complement strand
AAGAAGGACGTCTAGGACTGGGAGAGCCGGTACGACCGTTTACTAAGGTTAAAGTTAAATGTAAGTACTTGTGTTAAAAACAAATGTTCTTTAATGTTGTTTTTTTTTTTCCAGATAGTTCTTCAATGTTGTATTTGGATTGGAGTAAAATTATTATTTTTTCATTGGTAAATTTACTCTAATATTTTTATCAAAAAATTTAAGTCTCTCTCCATTGAATCATTTTTTAAATTATAATTTTTTTGGAGAATTTTTGATATTTAAAATTGACATTGTGCCTTTCTCAATGTTGTTTTTACGTTCCTAAACCCATGATTTTTTAAGTTTAATTCACATGTTTTACCACAAGATCTAACTTTTATTGTAACTCTTAAATGACATTTTTTTGGTGCAAATCTATTTTTATTTGATATTCAACATAAAAGTATCCTAACAAGTCTTTTACTAAAGCTCTACTACTCAAATTGATCACTGTCGGCTACTATTTTATAATATCTTTTTAATAATATTTTTTTATATTTATAAAGTTTGAATCTATAACATTATTAAATAAATTCACATCACACTATTACTTCCAAATCTCTCACTTTTTAAGTCAGCTTAGGGCACCATCAAGAATGTGACGCCCCCGCTGCATTTTTTCCGAAGCAACGTACAATTGAACAAGAAGTTCATGACTGATTCTTTTAGAACGAAGATGCGTTCTTTTTTCCTAAAATTATGCACGTTTTGAACGCCTCTTTTATTTGGAATCTAATTTGAAATTCTGTTTTTTGCTTGCCATACATGCAAAGTTTTTAATTGATTATATTCATGGGACAAGCAATTTTAGAGGTAATTTCACGTTAATCCATTTGAATATGTGTCACATATCAGATCCGCTATATTAAATTTAACGTATGCATTTAAATGTTTTTCCTTAGGAAATAGTCATAAAAAAAATGAATGGGTTCTCATGTTATAACATCCGAATTTAAACAGGTCGATTAGATACTATTATTAGTTGTTAATTGTAGACATCACGGCCTCGTAAGAAAAATCTCTTTTTCAAAAATGTGAATGCAAGTCTTGTCAAAACCTGCCATAATAAAACTCGGCGGAAAAACCCAGAGTAGAGGTAATTACTCTGACAGGAAAAGAATGCATATAAATTAATAGATAATATAAATTAGCTCCACTTTTTTCAGGCATACAAAAGCTGTCTTTCCTATTGGCTATTGTTGTTCTCCTTTTATATTTGGCTTTAATTAATATAGAAGTAATTGTTAATTATAAAACTTTCGACATGATTAAATAGTCGAAGAGACAACTAACGAAGACTGAAAATTTTTGTATCTTGGGGAGATTAACCATTACGAAGTATAGAAACCGAATTCTTCCACAAATCCCCAGAAATTAAGGCGAGCATTTTTCTATTTCAGTGCATTACAACAGCCTATCTATGAAGTCATCAATTTCTACACTCCAACTTAGTACAAATTGCTCCAAATTCCACTTTCCAACAACAACAACAAAAAAAACTAGTATTGGGGATGGATGCAAGAAAGACTCATTAAAAGCAATGCCACCAACCATTAAATAGCCTTAATATATTGCGTACACTAAACACCAATCACTTACTTGAAAAAAAAACACATCACTCTCTTCAAATTTAGTTTTTGTTTATATCGTAATTGGATTTATTAGGCCCACTGATACATTTACGTAGGTGAGACTTTTTAAAGTTAGAAAAACCTTTTCAAATCCCAATAACTATTTACCAAGAAATAGAGGCCCGCCTCCCATCCACACCAGAATAAATGGAGTTTTCCGAAAAAACCTGCTAGTGGAGGAAGACCTCCTAGGAATACACTTTCATAAATACTCAAATTCAAAATTTATTAAGTTATAATAATGTTTTCACGAGTTAATCTAAATATTTATTGGTTTAATGTTTGAATTTCTGAGAATGTAACATTTGTTCGGTTCCCACATGAAATATTCAACTTAGTCAATGTTGAGATATCACGTAGTTTTGTAACGATTACCAAAAACAAATACACAATAAAGCACTAGCCAAGAAGCTTACAAGTCAAACAAAGATTACCCAATTAGGCCCATACAATTCAGTTGAGGTTTCGAATTTACAAGATTTAGAAATTTTCTTAAGGTAGATTTCCGGCATGGATTTTAAGGATACAATATTTTTCAAATTTATTAGATATAGTTATGATATTCTTTGTGATTCCATGAGTCTCCAACCTTAATTATTAGGTTTATGAGACTCCAGATGTTGAGCAGTTTATTCGGGAAGCTTACCATTAAAGCAAAGACTAACCCAATTCGTTCCTCTAAAATTTGATTCAACTTGGATTGAATCGCTTTTGCAAATTTCTTTAACTTTCTTACACTTTTATCTCCTACACAAACCCCACTAACAACTAAGCCACCAAGAAGTGGACTTCTTGTTGTGCACCCATGTCCATTTCCCCATTAGGGTTACCATCAGCAACACCAACCCCTTTACCAAACTCAAAGGTAACATCCAAGAAATAGAGCATAACCATCAACACTGAGCAAGCCAAGAACATGGGAATAGGCCCAAAAATCCACATCAAGAGAGGGAAAGAGAAGTAGAAAGCTCGAAGCCCGAGCGACCAGAAGTATCCGCCCCTGTTAACGCACCTCGCCACGTACTCCGAGCTGAGATGGTGGTGGTGGTGATCAGTAGAGGACAGCTTCTTGACCGGGACGTTGATCAGCATGCTTGCATGGCTGTAATACCTTATGGATTGAATGGTGAACAAGAAGGCCACTAAGAAACAAACCAAAATGGAGAAGAACTTGATGGAGAAACCGAGCTCGCTCTTGTCGCCCACCACGAACAAGCGAGTCGAGTGGTCCCAGCTATGGCTTGTCATGAGCACGGCAATGATGGAGCTCAGCGTTATGGCAGTGGATGCCAGTAGGGTCGACGCCATTATGTTGTTCCTTAGGGTTTGCACCGACAAAACTCCAGTCTTGGAAGGGTCCTTCAAGAAAAGAAGACAAAGCTAGTCATTGGAAACATTGCATCAAACATTCTATGACAAAAGATGTTAACTCTTTTTCTTTATAAAAAAAGGTAAATTTGTTATTAACCAAATTCTCCAATATTATAATTGAAACAAAATTCATCTCTCTGAGCCCTAATAACCCTACAAAATATGGAATCTGAATATCCGAGATTCACAAAATAGAGATTTACGTTACAATGTGACATTTTTAACTTTGAATATCCGAGATTCACAAAATATGACCCGACTACTACTCGAAAAGAATAATACCTCCATCATGGCGCGAACCCAGAAGCGGCGGTTGATGGAGTTGATGCCAATGACGGTCTTGGAAGGATACTTAAGAATCCGGTAGAGAAGCCATATGTGGTAAGCAACCATGATCCCCATCCCCGATGGCACCAATATCCAATCAAGAACTTTTCCTTCCATTACCGTCTCACCCTCTCTTCGACACGGTACGAGGTTGTCGACAGTAGGATGACGACGGATCAGTCAACGGTCGGATTTGGTGTCCCCGACTTCTCGCTATCTTTGTGGTTTGGATCCGTGATGAGCAATGGAAGGGAAGAGGGAGAGGTGGAAAGGAAATAAGGAAGGGTGGGAGAGTACAAGTGTAATACGACTGCTTGTGTGTCGACCAAGTATATTAATTTTTTTTGGTTTTTACTGGTCGATTAATATCGATTGAATCATAAATTTATAATTACATTTTAAAAATCGAACTTCAAATTTATTAAGCGTGTTGCTCATGGTTTTAAAAAATGTGGTCCGACTGATCAGACTGCTAATCAGCACTAATAATGTCCTATTTTTATATAAAAAAATTCTGACCTTGTGGGCTAGACAAATTCTGGTCAGACCAGATAATTCACACAGAAAATCCGATCGGACCGAGATAATTCGTCCAAAAAATATTCACTAATTTATGATTTTATCTTCAATTCGATATTAACCGTTTGTATGTATATTTTATTTTGTATATTTTATAAAATTAATATGTTTATATGTTATTATTTTACATATTGTATTATTATTAGTTTATTACATGAATTATTTATCTTTATATTTATATATATTTCAAAAAATTACAAAAAATTATATTAAAAGATTCCAATCCAACTAATAGTTAGATTAGTCAAACCAACTGACCCGAAGGTCCGACCAAAATTTAGGTTAACATTCGGGTCCTTTCTGAGAACCCTGGTGTTGCTGACGAAAAAGCGTCTTTATATTTTACAGCTTCCCATCAAAAAGAATATGCGTTATACGAAAGTTTATACTTCTACGGTTGCACGGAATACCATAAAAAGTGTACACTTGCAGGTGGGAAAAGGCATTGCGTTGCCACGTTGACCATCGATTTTGTTAGCCCCATTTAACCTCCTATTCAACACTTTAACCTTTTAGATGTCACAAAATTTAAGTTCTTAAAATAGTCGGTAAGAAAGTTTTGTTATTTTAACTTGAAATAATCGACTCATTAAATATCTGAATCAACAAAAATAAGACTTGGTGTGTTACGGAATTGCAATTTAACTAGTATCCATCATATCATCAATTTTGGCAAATCACTAATCTTATGTGTGGTTGCTCAATGGCAATTAAATTACAAAAGTCAATTTCATGGATTAATAATGACATAAAAGTGCGTTGGCGCGTCCAATGAAGTACTAAAATTAGCAGCTAGACGTCTTCGTAGGAGTGGCTATTATACTTGTTGTTCAACAATCATCTATCGTTGTGATTTGTGAACCAATCTAACTTGAAAGCAAGAACACCCAAAAAAGAAATCCTTAGAAATAGCAGCCATTAGAGCTTGCAATTCTGAAAATGAAAAGTATACCTTATCTGTGGAAACATACAAAATCCAACACCATATCACATTGATCAACTAGTGAGAAAATTATTCAAATTTAAGAGGATGTACCAGTATTAAAATATTCGTTTGTCTTTTACCACATTTCCAAATTTTTATGGATGTCCATAATACCAAGTGGTGTAATATAAAACAAAACCCTACAAGATCAAAATGTTAATAAGGTTAAAGAATAGCTCTTCTGGAATTGGATTCCAAACCAGAAGTTTTCCAGCCTAGGGCCCCAGGCACCATCTTTTTCCATAGTCCTTCCAAGTAGCGTAAGTACAAGCAAACAAATCACAATCCCAACAGAGGACCCAATAAAGGTCTAGACATGCTCGAGATAGTATCTATCAATTCAATCAAACGACAAAAAACATACGTTTCTATCATTATACATCTTTCGGAAGAACAAAAAAACGTAAGCTTCTGACCTACGAAATCATTTTCCTTACATTTGACCAGTCCTTACCCTATGTGAGATCAAAAGAAGTTCGCTTCTTCAGAGAAACAATGCTAATTAACAACATTCATCGATTGCATCTGACCGAGCTATTTAGCGTTCATGGAAGGAGAACACCAGAGCAGCGATCTTCACATTGCAGAAGTTAGACAAGAAATAGAAAATGGCTACCTGAAGTTCAATTCTCTAAGTGCTTGATCTTTGCCGGACAGGTGTGCATGTGCTGAGTAACCTCGGGAGAGAGGTTGGCTCCCAAGGCAAAGTTGTTTTGCTGAAATTTAGCTTCGTCACGCTTTGAGTGCAGCAGCTTTACGAGCCCTGATACTTCTCCTAAGATAAAGGAGATGAACAATAAGTTTTAGGCCAACAATTACACATCTTTAATCTCCGGCAAGATAGCAAATTTCTTTCTTTCACCACACCTAATGTCTTTTCCCCTATGACTGATCAACTTAATCGAAATGAAAATTGAAAACGTTAACAGCTAGCAGATTTGTTTCAACACAAATAGAGAGAGATCAGAAATCTGAAGAGCTTTAAAAGACATCCTCCTTACAATATTCAAATGTTTATCAACCAACGAAGAAATCTACATATTCATTCAACAAATAACGAATCCATCTCCAGAATTAGCCAGCAAAAATCCCCCTACATTCATTGATAGTCAGTCGAAACCCTCCGATCGATTGCCTCCATCCTCACCTGTGGGTTTCCAATCCAGCTCCAATGATCTTATTATTCAGCTTAACTAAAAAAAAAACAAATTCCAAATGAAAAGTCAACGCACGAGACATTCCAGCCACAAAACCCCTCAGAAGGCACTGTCATCTTGCAATAGCAAACAGATGCTAGGTATTAGAGTGAGGCAAGTCCCTAAAACCAACATAAAATGAAATACTAATTACTGACAACATCAACAACAAACCGAATCGAAACCAAGGAGCAGAGACAGACAACTCCCTCGACGCTATGAACACCTTCACGGCCCAAAACCAAACCAACAAGAAAATCAAAGATCAAAACTTTAGCCAACCCCAATCAACCTGGACAAAAACCAAGGTCACCCACCTAACAAAGAGCAAAAATAAAGACCAAAACTTACCCTAAACCCTGATCAACCTGGAGACGAATTGGAGTTACCGACCTAAAGAGTAGGATAAAGACAAAACAGAACAAGTAAAGATCAAAATTTTAACTAAACTAATACTTCAAATTAGAAACCCACCATTTTTTCACTTAGGGTCACCCCCGCCGCCGCCGGCGACGGCGGAGGGAGGGCCGAATTTGAGGACCTGCTTGTGTTTCCGGGTACCAAACGGTTCGTTGGTCGTGGATCAGCTGGGCCGAGCGTGTTAATGGGCTTTTGCCGCTTAATGGGCAAATCCATGGGAGTGACGTGGGAAGGCTGATCGCGGGTGAGGGAGACGAAAACACGTGTCGGAATGCCATAAGTCGATAAAGTCTCGCCAGGTAGACCGGCCAAGTTGTTCAATATTAAATTATTAATCAAAAAGAGGGTTTGGTCTTGAGCTCGGACGCAAACAAACATACAAATTATTAATATTTGGTAGATGGAATTACAATGATTCTTACTTATATCATTTGTCAATGGTCGATAATTTAATTTTCATTTTTCCACAAAAAAAAATCTTTGAATTTTTAAATGGATTAGGAGTGAAGTTGCACATTGGTCGTAGTGGGAAAACGAAGGGGGCAGGAATGACCGTTGAACACGTGACACTTAAAATATACCATCTAGAATTTCGGGAAACTTAAGAATTTTATGTTTTATTAGTAAATTTGGAATCTAAAAATTGCCTTAAGAATTCAATAAAATTTAACTTAATCTCCAAATCTGAGTACTAATATGACTTCCCGAGGTTAAGTGTCGAGAAACACTTAGTAAGAAGATAGAACATAACATATTAGTTATGTATGAGATATACGTGTCACGGAAGCTTTAATTCTGAGTCTGTTGTTCGAGCCCGTCTTTTTTGTTCGAGGGCTACACTTTTGAGGTATCGATATTTGTGTTATCCTTGTATAGTCACTCCGTAGTGGTTAGATTCTGATTTATGTCCGATTGTGGATTTGTCACTTGGAGATAGATTGTTTAGATTTTCGTTGATAGTTTGTGTGCCATCTTTGCATATGTTGTATCTTCCGTATGTTTGTTTGATGTGAGTTTTGATGACTCTGTGTGTGATTTGATGATTGCTAGATTGCACATGTGTTGTTGTTTGTCGTGGAGTTTAGCGACCTTAGTGCGGGTCGTGACAAAGTTGGCTCTATTTCTATCTAATCATCCAAATGCATTTATCTTCTTTGCACCTCTTTAATGATTCTTTTGACATATGATAAAACATTATACGTGTGGGAATTGGATAACCTGGGGACATATAAAGTTGTTCCTAAATAGGGACTTAAATCTTGGCCATTAGATAAGAATATATTCTAAAAAATCCTAATCTAATGGCTAATAATCACCAGAGATAATTATGAATTTTGCCAAATTCAATTAATTTTCCAGTAGTTAATGATTCCCTATTTTAGGAATGCTATCATTTAATTCACGTTTTCTTTCTCTCTCCGTTAATTATCTCTAACCAACCACCCACTAATTATGATTTTAAAAAACATAATCATCCACGTTCTCTGTCATAATTACCGACTTCCTCTAATTAATCAAACGAAACCATCCATCTTCCTCTCTCTCTAATTAATAAAAAAAATGAAACTATCCATTACTGGTTTAGTTTTCTATGTTACTGATTCAATTTTCTACATTACTAGTTTGGTTCCCTACATTATTGGTTCAAAGTTCGACATTAATAGTTTGTAGTTTTATTGGTGTAAAGTCCTACATTACCGGTTCAAAGTTTGACATTACTGATTTATAGTCTTATTGGTTTAAAATCCTACATTATTGATTTAAAGTCATACATTACTGATTCAAAGTCTTACATTACTTGTTCAAAATACGTACGTTACTGGTTCGAAGTCATACATTACTGGTTCGGGCTATCAATAGTTCAAAGTTCTACATTACTGGTTCTAGTAATGTAAGTATTTTGAACCAGTAATGTAGGACTTTGAACCAGTAACATAGGACTTTGAACCAGTAATGTAGGACTTTGAACCAATAAAACTACAAACCAGTAATGTTGAATTTTGAACCAGTAATGTAGGAAATCGAACCAGTAATGTAGAAAATTGAACCAGTAATGTAGAAAACTAAACCAGTAATGTATGGTTTCATTTTTTAATTAATTATAGAGAGAGGAAGATGGATGGTTTCGTTTGATTAATTAGAGAAAGTCGGTAATTATGGCAGAGAAAGTGGGTGTTATATTTTTTAAAATCATAATTAGTGGGTGGTTGATTATAGATAATTAATGGAGAGAGAAAAGAATAATAAAAATCCCTATATTAATGGATGGGTGGTTTGACAAAATTAACCTCGTCCTTAAATAGGGACAAGATATTTTGTCTACGGTATCCAATTCCATATGTGTGTGTTATGTGATGTTTTAATGAGCTTAATGCCCATGTTTAGCTTGATCACCTAAATTTAGGGATGGTGATGGGTAGGGTTGGGTGGGGTAGGGTATTAATTATTAGACCCATTCTCTACCCTAGACCCTTAAGATTTTTCATTACTAGATTCATACCCTTACCCTTAGGGTCCGTAATGTCTATAGGGTCTTACAGAGTCCGACCCTCGAATTAAATACAATATATTTTTTAGTATAAAATTTAATTAAATCATAATAAATATATTAAAATTTATTAAGAATAGTCTTATAGATTACTAAAAATAATTAAAAAAGTCATTTTTGCAAATTATATTTCAAAATATTTAAGAAATATATTATATTTTATAAATAAAAAATAATAATAATAAATCTAATTAGAGTTTAATTATTATTTAGTTAGGGTCTAGTTAGGGATAAGGTCAAAATTAGGGTAAAAGGGTAAGGGTATGGTAAAAATTCATAGAATCATACCCTACCCTCGACCCTACTTTTAAATATAGATCCATATCCATACCCTACCCTAGACTCAGTCAAAGTCAACAGACCCTCGACCCACAGGGTAAGGGTAGGATCCGACCCACATGGTATGGACATTTATGACATTCCTACCTAAATTTGAGACTCAAATTAGTCTAGCTAATCAATGATAAGCTAGCTTTCTAACCAAGCATAAGGATATGAATTTTTTCTAGGCTTTGCCACTTAATCTCGTTAAAGACCTTCGGCAACGTGAATAAAGATACTTATATTAATGGTCTTAGGTAGATGCACAAATAACAGAGCCTCTCACTATAATGTATCATTGACAGGATTATTATTTTTATTTTCATTTATGAAAAAAAATTCTAACTTAACTAAGTATATTGATGCGTCCAAACTTGGATCTAAATACGTGCAAGAATTACACGATCGCACAAGTAATATCGTGATAAGTAAGATCGTCTCTACAGGGACTAGCAAATGAAAATTGTTCGTCAAGTACCGGATGATGTGTTCTAAATCTTAAGCTAAGCGAATCGATCGTTTGGGTTATTGATACTTCTATGCTACAATCTTAATATCATTATGAGCCTAAGTTTGTCAGGCTTAGATTCACTAATAATATCAAGGCAAAAGAATGCAGAGATTAAATAAAATCTATGATGGCTGCAATGAACGAAGAATCAAAGATCCGAATCA
>SOPF01014058.1:0-11820 GCA_012979155.1 Hypericum perforatum | reverse complement strand
TCACTTCTCTACTTAAGAGATTTGTTCGATGAATCAGAAGTTGTGGAAGTTGTCAATATGAGGAAAAGCATGATTACTACTATTGATGAACATGAAGAACTTATTTTGGCAATTGACAAGGAAGAGGTTCATCCCATATCTTACATGTCTCCATATTTTGTTATTGAATATGTTGATCATATTGACTTCTTAGGAGTTGACAAGTATGATTATGTTGGAGGCTCAACAGTGCTCAACTTATGGAATAGTTTGAAGTTGAAGGAAAAACTTGTGCATAGAAGTACGTTCTTGGCTTTCAAATTGGAGATGACTTCACACTGTGTATTCTCGAAGTATTTATTCAGTTGGAGTGGAAGATATCAAGTGCAGCCACGGCATTCAAAAATTAAACCTTGTTTCAGTGGTTTTATTCATTCAAGGATGCATGGCATATGCGAGGATTTGAGGACAAATCCCTTTCAAGAGGAGGGGAATGATATGGATCTGGTGGGCCATAATATGAATTTGATGGGCCAAAAAGTTTCAATTCAATTTATGCAAGAGCAAGGATGTCCAAAAAGCCCAACAGAAGCCCATGCACGTTCTTAAAGCTATTTAGGAAGTTATTTGCTTGCAGATTTCGTTTTGGAGAGTTTGAAGCTATTTTGGAAGCTTAGCAAGCACATATTATTCCAGAAACATTCATAGACGTGTATCAACCTATTATGGACGTGCATCAACCTATTTGGATGTGTATCAACCTAATTTGGACGTGCATCAACCTATTTTGGAAGCATGGAACTTTCTCAGATTCTACTTAAGCTATTTAGTAAAGCTAATTGTTTTGATTAGGAAATTATATTCCAACAACCTATGGTTTGTTTAGGACATGCAATATTAGTTATTATATTAGATATTATCTACTTAGATTACTTCTTGTTTAGTAGATTACAATCTGACCAGAATTCACCTATTTAGGAATAAGTATAATTTGGTCAGATTGCAAGCTCCTTTTTAGGAGTTAGATTGTTTAGGAACGTTTGAAGACTTTGTAGCCTATATAAAGGCATCTTAGCATAACAAAACATGGACCCCAATACATGAATTCATTCTGAATATTATAAGTCTCTGACTTAGTGAGTTTTGATAACTCTTCTTGTTCTTGCCTAAGTTTATGTGTCGTTTAGCTTGAACTTTATTTTTACTTATCAAACAAGTCTTCCATCCTTGTTTATGGTGTGATTCGACTTGGAATAAGGTTCTCAGATTGCTCTTGGCTCGGGTTGAGGCTCTTTTGCCAAGGTTCTTGCTGGTTCAGTTCGTGGCTTTGAAGTCTACTCCATCCTAAGCAACAATAGATCCGTAAATTCGTGTTTCTACTGCCGAGATCACATCATAGCCGTGGAGGCTAATAACTTTGAGATAAAGTCTGGCCTTATTAATCAGGTTCGTGAAGATCAGTTTGGGGGCAACCCTTCAAAAAACCCTGTGAAGCACATCCAAACCTTCAAAGATCATTGCTCGACAGTCAAGTACAATGGAGTCTCAGCAGATGCACTTAAGTTGCAACTGTTTAAGCACAGTTTAAAGGACGATGCTAGAGAATGGGTTGACAGATTCCCTGTAGGCACTTTTACGACATGGGACGAGCTTGCAGATAAATTCCTAGAGAAATACTATCCACCATGCAAGACCACCCAACTACATAACAAAATTTCGCAGTTCAAGCAACAGGGTGGTGAATCTCTTTATGAAGCGTGGCATTGCTACAAGAAGCTACTTCGTGACTGTCCACACCACCAGATTCCAGAGTGGATGCTCATCCAAACTTTTTACAACGGGTGTGAATCACAAGTTCGAACCAGCTTGGACGCAACAGCTGGAGGTGATTTGATGGAGAAAGAAGAAACTGAAGGTTTTCGCATCATTGAAGCCATGGTCACCAACAATCATGAGTGGGGAGATAGAGTAGAAAGAAAAAAAGTGGCCAGCATACAGGACAACAGTGAGATCACTACACTCAAGGCACAAGTGGCAACTCTCACACAGTTAATCCAAGCCTCATATGCACCAACCACCACACCTGCTCAGGTTTACGAGATCTGTACTAGACCTCATGTTACTAATAATTGTTCCTTGCTAGCTGAATCTGTGAACTATGTTGGTAATACTAACAAGAACAATGATTCATATTCTACCACATATAACCTGGGTTGGAGAAACAACCCAAATTTTTTGTAGAGAAATAATGCAGGTCAGCAGGTACCTCAGCAACCCAACCTCTCTATGGCTGCTAATAGTGCTCAAGGCCCTCAGCCACAACAACCTCAGGTATACCAACAAAAGTGGCAAAAACAGACACCACCTCAACAAGATCGGAGGAATGAAGACGAGTTAAGGAAGCAAGTTCTCAGTCATGAGGCCACGATTAGAAATCTGGAGATTCAGATAGGTCAGCTTGCACTTCAGTTGAATACAAGGCAACCGGGAACACTTCCAAGCAATATAGAAACCCCTTCTACCCAGCAAGAACACTGTAAGGCAATCACAACCAGAAGTGGGCTCAATTTGGGAAAGAACATCGCAAGCCCAACATCGAAACCATCAAGAAAACTAGTGAGTGAAGAAAAAGAACTTCGGGTGAATCCTACAGTAGCTGAAAAAGACAAGTCTACCAAAGAAACTATCAAGCCAGCACAAGAGAGAAGTTATCCTCTACCACCATTTCCTCAAAGAGTTAACAAGCAAGCATCTCACCCTAGCTATCAGAAGTTCCTAAAGTTATTCAAGAACCTCCACATCAACATCCCACTGCTCAATGCATTTGAGCAAATACCTACGTATAGAAAGTGGATCAAGAAGTTCATCTCAAAGAAGAAGAGCATCAAGGACTTCGAGGTTATACCTTTGACTAGGGGATGCTGTGCAGTTCTAAGCCAGGATCTTCCTCAGAAGATGAAGGACCCCGATAGTTTTACCATACCCTACACTATTGGCGATCAGATTTTCAAGAAGGTGCTGATTGATCTAGGATCGAGCATAAATCTCATGCCATATTCTATATTCCGAAAGCTTGGATTGGGGGATATGAAGTCTATATCTATAGTTCTCCAGCTTGCAGATAGATCAGTGGCTAGACCAAAGGGGATCATCAAAAATGTGCTTGTGAAGGTTAACATATTAATTTTTCTAGTGGATTTCATTGTTATAGAAATGGAAGAAGATCATGATGTGCCGCTCCTCCTAGGTCGACTATTCCTTGCAACAGGGAAAATGAGCATTGATGTGGAAAAGAGGGAGCTACGATTTAAAATTTGCGATGATGAGGTCGTGTTCAATGTCTTCGATCTAGCCAGGTACCCATCTATTGATGATGATTGTTATAGAATTGATGTAATTGATAAGATTGTGAGCAATCTAGATGCTCCTGCCGAAAGCAACTTGGAAGTGGTGTAGGAGTCTGAAGAGGAAGAGGTTGATCTTAAAGTAATAGAGTAATTATCATGGGTACGCGCAGCAGAATCACTAGAGCTGGACAGCACACCAAGGGTCAAGCTGCTGCACGCATCTATTCTCACACCACCTGAATTGGAGCTCAAGCCACTACCAGGTCATCTGAAGTACGCCTATCTGTGTGACGGTAATAAATTTCCTGTAATTATCTTTGCATTGTTGACGCATGAGCAGGAAGAACAGCTTATCAAGGTGATTGGAAATCATAAGGAAGCATTGGGATGGACACTTGGTGATGTGAAAGGTGTTAGTCCAGCTCTTTGTCAACATAAGATCATTTTGGAGGAGGAATTCACACCACTTGTGGAAGCTCAGCGAAGGCTCAACCCAAAGTTAAAAGAAGTAGTCCAGAAAGAAGTGATCAAATGGCTCGATGCAGGTATCATCTACCCAATCTCAGACTCTAAGTGGGTGAGCCCTACTCAATGCGTGCCAAAGAAGGGAGGGATTACAGTTGTCCCTAATGCAAACAATGAGCTCATCCCAACACGAGTAGTAGTGGGACATCGGGTTTGTATTGATTTTCAGAAGCTAAACAAAGCCACTCGAAAGGATCATTTTCCTCTGCCATTTATTGATCAGATATTGGATAGACTAGTAGGTCATGCTTACTACTGCTTCCTGGACAGCTACTCTAGCTATCTCCAAATTCCCATTGCGCTTGAAGACCAAGAGAAGACTACTTTCACCTGTCTATATGGTACCTTCGCTTTCCGTTGAATGCCATTCGGACTCTGTAACAAACCAGCCACCTTTCAACGGTGTCTGATGGCAATTTTCTCAGATATGGTTGAGCATCAAATTGAGATCTTCATGGATGATTTCTCAGTTTTTGGAGACTCATTTGAGAGGTGTCTACTGCATTTGGGTCAAGTCTTGGAACGCTGCAAGGAAACCAACCTGGTGCTCAACTGGGAAAAATGTCATTTTATGGTTACTGAAGGAGTGGTCCTCGGCCACCAAATCTCGAGTGAGGGACTAGAAGTTGATAAGGCCAAGCTGGAAGTCATTGACAAGCTTCCACCTCTACTGTCAGTTATGGGGGTACGGAGCTTTCTAGGCCACGCTGGATTTTACAGGCGATTTATCAAAGACTTTTCTCTAAGATTACAAATCTGTTATGCAAGTTGCTTGAGAAAGATGTTCCCTTTGTCTTTGATGAAGAATGCAAGTCAGCCTTCAAGCATCTTAAGGAGGCACTTGTCTCCACACCGATCATTACAGCACCCGATTAGGATCTACCATTTGAGATCATGTGTGATGCAAGTGACTACGCAGTTGGCACTATACTCGGTTAGAGAAAGACCACAGGATTTCATGCTATTTACTATGCCAGCCGCACATTAGACACTGCTTAAGTCAATTATACCACGATGGAGAAGGAATTTCTAGCAGTAATCTTCTCCCTCGACAAATTTCGTGCATACCTGCTCAGAAGCAAAGTGATGGTATACACAGACCATGCAGCTATACGCTACCTCTTCACTAAGAAGGATGCTAAGCCTAGGCTCATCAGATGGATCCTCCTTCTTCAAGAGTTCGACATCAAAATACGTGACCAAAAGGGAGCGGACAACCCAGTGGCTGATCATCTTTCGCGCCTTGAGGACCCATCGGTAACATCTTTTTCTCCCATTAATGAATCTTTTCATGATAAACAATTATATGCGCTAGATGTCATATATGTGCCTTGGTATGCTAATTTTGTTAATTACCTTGTTAGCAACATCATACCCCCTAACCTTCTTCCGAACAAAAGAAAAGATTTTTACATAATGTCAGGTTTTATATATGGGACGAACCGTACCTGTTCAAGCAAGGAAAGGACTAGCTACTACAAAAAATGTATACCACATGAAGAGCAGGAGCTCATTCTCCATCAATGCCACAACTCTCCTTATGGAGGCCATTTTGCTGGAGAGCGCATAGCAGCTAAGGTGCTACAAAGCGGGTTTTACTGGACATCCCTATTCAAAGATGCTACGGAGTTCGTGAAAAGGTGTGATCGATGCTAAAGGACAGGTAACATCTCTCATCGTCATGAAATGCCACAATACGGAATCATGGAAGTGGAGATCTTCGACGTTTGGGGGATAGACTTCATGGGACCATTCCCACCGTCTGAGCACAATCTCTACATACTCCTGGTAGTAGACTACGTCTCTAAATGGGTAGAAGCCATAGCCTTCCCGACAAATGATGCGAAGGTAGTCATTAAATTCTTACAAAAAAATATTTTCAGTCATTTTGGAACTCCCAGGATTCTTATCAGCGATGGCGGAAAGCACTTCCTCAATAACTTGCTCGCCAATGCATTGACCAAGTACAAAGTCACTCACAAGATTACCACCGCCTACCATCCCTAAACCAGTGGTCAAGTCGAGGTGTCAAATCATAAAATCAAGAGAATCTTGGAAGTCACTGTAAACCCATCGCGGAAAGACTGGTCCAGCAAGCTAGATGATGTACTATGGGCGTACAAAACAGTATACAAGACCCCCATCGAAATGTCGCCATACCAGCTGGTTTATGGAAAGGCTTGTCATTTGCCAGTCGAGCTTGAGCATAAAGCATATTGGGCAATTCGTCGGCTGAACCTAAACCTAGACAAAGCCGGTGAGCAACGAATGCTACAGCTCGAGAAGCTTGAAGAGTTTTGACTAGGAGCATACAAGAATGCATGTCTCTACAAGAGAAGACCAAAAAGTGGCACGACAAAAAGATCATCTCCCACAAGCTTCAAGCTGGATAGCAGGTACTCCTGTATAACTCACATCTTAAACTTTTTCCAGGAAAACTCAAGTCCAGATGGAGTAGCCCGTACACTGTAGTCGCTGTTTTACCTCACAGAGCAGTTCCGATTCGACACTCGGATACGTAAGAGGAATTTAAGGTGAATGGGTAGCGTTTGAAGGTGTACCTTGGTGATCAATTTGACAAACAGGTATCACGTATGGATCTAGATGATCCAGACCTCAGTAAGCCAGCACTACTGTCAAGCTAACGACGTTAACATAGAACTACCTCTCTTCTTACTTTGAGTTTTATTCAAATTAGTGTCACTCGTCTGAGTTTCCCCAAGTTTGTGGGTTTATAGGGGAATGTACATAGTGTCACCCTCGAAAAAAAATGTGTGTTAATATCTTTTTATTTAATTTTTACAGGACTAAAAGGTTGGCAGAAGGTACGAGGCCAGATTCGCAGAGAAAAGGCGACCCAGTGAAACCCAGTAACCCGCTAAGATTTCCAACGACCTGCTGGAAGTCACCCGAGGCAAACCCAGTGACCCGCTGGAAGTTCGGGGGTTAAAACCCCCACGTCTCTATCCCTCCCCTCATTTTTCCTCTCCTTCAAACCTCCTCTCCTCTCTTCTTCCATTCAACTTCCCAAACCACACAACCTCCTTCTTCCCCTCAACCTCCCAAACAACGCGCACATCACTGCCACACTACCCCATCATTCTGACCACCACGCACATCCAACCTCCCACCTTAGTTTTCCCCAATTTTAAGTTTTTCTTTCTCTTTTACGTTTCTTTTCTTTTACAGATCCTAGGCTCATGGCATCGAGTTTCCACCAACCGTCAATTGGGCTTTGCTATACTTGCCGAGATTTGTCCACCAAGCCGACCATCGCCATTGACCACCGTTGACTGGCCATTGACTTTTCCTGCCAACCATCTCTATGGCTCCAAAGTGAAGCAGAACATCTTTCTATTACCCTGGTGAGTCTAGCTCCGCTCCACCTCAGTCAGTCAACATAGCACGAAGGTATGGCGCCCCTTTTCCTATCTTTAGTGAAGCCGAAGGTGAACAGTTTAATAAATTTGCGGACTGTAAGTTTGTTGAATATTTGACAATTGATTAGAGTGAGATGCATGAGCTTGGCATTGAGGTTGATTTACGCCATGCCTTAGATGATCTAGGATGGAATTTGTTTGCCAACAAGAGCGTAGATATTCACTCCAAGGTAGTTGTTGAGTTTTATAGCACTGTTATATTGGCTGCCAATGATATGTGTTTCACTGCATGACTTTACGGTAGACCAATCACTGTAGATGAACAACTGCTTATTGACCTTCTTGAACTTCAAGCTGGGGTGGGGCTTTTGATTTTAAGAACAATAGGGCTGCACAAGTAGGGTAGAAGGATCTTACCAGTCTCCCTTACTATAAAACACAACCCCTTGCTAGCCTCATCCCCGACCTCTATATGGGTGTATTACACCATTTTATGTGTGCCTACTTTAGTGGTCAGTATGAGAATAGCTGGATCACCTGCCCCCAGATCTATGCTCTCTCTTGTGTCAAGACCAGAAACCATTCAACACTGTTAAGCTGATTTGTGATGTTATTAGACGTACGTTGAATATGGCTGACCCTAAATGGCTAGGACTTGGCCATGTTGTCGCTTTATTTGTTCGTCACTTTTTGCCAGGTAGGGACTCCCTTCCATTGGCGGACATCTTCCAGCCAGCGATTATTACTCGCGATCAGCTGGTGAAATGGCACTTGCTCTACAAACAAGACACTCCGCACGGCACTATCATTTATAAGGAAGTACCGTGGGAAGATCGCCAGGCTATCTGGGACCTGTTGCGGATGTCCAAAACTGACAAACCTCCAATTTCCAACTTTGAGCAACGACTGGAGAACTTAGAGGTCCAAGTCCAGGCTCTCGCTTCTGATCATGTAGCGTTCCAGAGTCAATACCAAGCTGATCAAAAATACAACCATTCACAGTGGGAGTGATTTCGAGCGAATCTACCACATTAGCCTCCTCACCCATGAATAGGTGTTACCGCTCCTCTCTTTCCTTTCGTCAGTTTTAGTTTTTGTGCTTTGTTTTTGCTTGTTGCTTGCTACTTCACATTGAGGACAATGTGTTCCCTAAGTGTGGAGTTGCACGGTGTGTGTTTTATGATGTGTAGGAGTTTCTTTTGTCTATTAGTTTCAGTTGTTTTCTTTTATTAACATACGCATGTGATCGAGTCTATTTTGTATGGCGTGTGTTTTTGATTGATGTATTTGAGTCTTTTGTAATTGATGAACTCCCCTCCAAACTTGTGAACCTAGAGTGACCACTGAATCTTATTGCTTAGTCAGGAATTGAACTTGAGTGTCATGAGCAGAATTATGTAGGCTTAATACCCCTGGTTATTTAGGTTGATAGTTGCACTAGGTGGACCATGCTTAAGAGCTTGATGAGTGACCTTGTGAGGATTTGTGCCGAAGGATGAGACTCCCATCTCTATTTTGTTCATGAGGTGCTCGTGTATTTTGGGTGATGGGAGTAGTATATTAGCACTTGGCATGATTTCGTAGTGCGGGGTGAGTTATATATCGGGGGCCATTTTGATGTTGAGCCTAAAGCCTTAGAGCCAAAAACTCGTTCTTATCCGTTGCATAACCCTGTTGAGCCTAAGCCTATTTATTGAGCTACTATTTGCACATTATTATATGAGCCAATATCTAACTCCCACCTACCTTTAACTACTTAATCTGAAGGATTAGGACATCAATTGTGGGATGATTTTGTAAGGGTGCATCTTGTAGTATAGCTGGGGGGTATTGATTATCAATTGGGTTTGAAAAAGGATAGAATTGAGGCTAACAGTCAAAAGCCGAGATAAGTTACCAATGAATATGCGAGAATGCGTGAAAAAAAGGAAAAAAACACAAAGGAAAGAAAAATAAAAAGTGTGGAAAGTGCGGAAAAGCAACAGTGAAAAATATAATGAAAGTGGAAAGATGGAAGGAATGTGGTAAAGAAGAAAAAGAAAAAAAAAGGGCACACAATGAAAAATAGGTGACTTGTCCTGAGTAAATACCTCTAAGATGTAGGAACAATGGGTTGAGTGTTTAGTCATTATAGGGTGAGATATTTAGTATAGCCGAGAGTTAGATTATTGTGTAACCCTCGGATTGGGTGGTCTAGCCATTACCTACTGAATTATCCTCCCCTTACCCTAAGCCACGTTACAACCCTACATAAAGTCCCTCTTGATTACGAGCCCTGCATTGCTTGAGAGAGTGTTAAGTGTGAAGTATAATATTCTTAGACCCTGAGCATGCTTGTGAGTGATAGGTAGTTGACTACCCAATATAAGCGAGCATAAATTAATCCTACCCACTGAGTGATCAGTTCTCGTGTATGGTCTGCTTAGTGCGAAAGTCAGGCTAAACAGTTGAGGGTGTTGGGTTTACATGATTATTGTTCTTGGCACTTGAGTGAGATGAATGACTAGCGATAGGATGATGCATGTCATGATTTGTTCCAAGTAAGGAGGAGCCGTGAAGACAGTAGTTCTGATGCAACTTGCTTGGGGACAAGTAAGAACTTAAGTGTGGAGTTGTGATGTGCGCGAAAACGGACACACATCTACCTATGTTTTGTGCATATTTTGTCCATGCTTTATTCTCGTTTCATCGTATGTCGAGTATATTTTCATGCATTTTGTGTTTATGTTGAGGAGCGGGAGATCTGTCGAAATTTGGTTGTTTTGTAGGTGCTTAGCTAGTGGAGATAAAGATGATGAGGTGGTAAGGCGTGGTGCGATGGCGGATAGCAAGGACCAAAGAATTGAAGAGTTGGAAGCAAAGAAGGCGAGCTGTTGATTTCCAGCAACCCGCTGGGAAAGCCAGCGATCCGCTGGGTTCGAGCAGAAGATTTCCAGCGACCTACTGTAAAAGCCAGCAACCCGCTGGATTGGCCCGGAAAGTTTGGAAGACCTGTTTAGTCAAATTAGGACTTCTCTTTTAGGTTTTATTTTATGTTGGACTATATAAGGCCTGGAAACTTAGGTTAAAGACACTCTTGAATGTTTTCACACAAGAGACAACCCTAGTTTCTTTTCTACTTGTTTTCGAATTGGAGAATTGTGATTGGCGATTCAGGTTAATCAATCAACGAGCTATTTTCATAACTCGTGGTCAGGTGTTGTCTTTTCATTCATCTACTGGATTATTAATTGCTTGGTTAATTCGTGTTGAGTGTTCGCGTGTTGAGAGTGATGACCTTAATTCGTAACACAAATCACGTTCTCGTCTTTTTTGTGTTGCTTAGTTAGTTGATCGTTGTGCAATTTTAGGATTGACAACCCTAGGTTGGTTCTGCGATTCATAGTAATTAATCATAACTCAATCATTCGAATTGAATTGCTTAGATTAAAGTTGAGGAATCATAATCTGGTAATTAGAGAATTGATCCATCTGTCCCTGTGGAGACGATCTTACTTATCATTCTATTACTTGTGCGATCGTATTCTCTTGCACGTATTTTTAATCGGATATTTATCGCATCACTTATGTGTAGAATTATTTCTTGTTCGAACACATGGATTCGAGGTTCAAGTAATAAGTCACCATCAATGTTGTTCAAACTTTGAAATACTCTCACTAATAAAATGTAAAATCGAAAGACATTTGTGTAATGCACAAGACTACGAGGTTGGTGAAGAAAATTATTCATCAACTGGGGGATTGTTGGTATTTCTTGGTTTTTTAATTAATACCATATAACACAAATTATTGTTATTTAATTTTTTAACTAAAGACCACAGATGGTTAATCAATTTTGAACTTGAAAGAGAGTGAGAGATGAATATATCTCTTCATCAATGGTGATTGGTTGCATTTCATTTCATTGAAATGGAGATGAACTTTGGAAGTGGGTGGAAGTGTTGGCACTTTAAAATATAAATTCAAGTGACTTTTGATTTGCTATATAACGGGATTAGCTATTGCCATTTAAATAATTCCAAAATATTCTCTTCTCATACTTTTCACCACTCAAGATATTATTGTAATAGTTTTAGAGGTGATATTTTATTTATTATCATTCAGAATATCTAGAATTATTGAGCAATCTTAAAAATGTATTTGATGAAATTGTTGACAACTAATAGTGGAGGCAAATAACATATTAAGGACAATGATTAATAATCTCGCCTCAAGAACACAAATTCAAAAAAAAATATTGAAGCGGTTCAAAATATTGATAAATTAATCATTTGGATGATCATTGGTAACTAAATGATAAAAATTGGAAAACCATGTTTGCTTTTAAAAATATTCATGCCTTGTCGGATATATCGACACTCCTAAACCAGATTCTATCCCTACTTACTACAACAATACGATAGCTTTGATTTTTTTTTTTTCGTGGTATAAAACAACATATATTCGTAATGCTTGAATTATGACCTGTAAACTCGTCTCTAACTTATGTTCTGAATATCTGCAATGCACTTTGAAGGCACCTAGGAACTTGGCTCGAGGTGCTGCTGACCTTCTTCTTGGTGTGCCCCGGCTTCAGACGATTTGAAGAT
>SOPF01013890.1:0-11375 GCA_012979155.1 Hypericum perforatum | reverse complement strand
ATGAGCTTAATGTATCTTCTTGCACCCTCCTTATTGAATCACATTCTATGTGAATGATAGATTCAAGAGTAATAGACCATATAGCTAGAGATCATGGTTCATTTGTTGAATATCGATAATTGTCGACTGGAACAAAAACTATTTTGTTGGTAACAACTTGTCTGTGGATGTAAAGGGTTTGGACACTTGTAAATTGCACCCACGTGGTTAGTGTCCTCTCTTTTTATATGACATGTTGTTTGTTCCAGATATTCATTTGAACCTGATTTCTGTATCTACTTTAATGTCTTTAGGTTTTTTATTGTCATATGAGAATGACATTGTTAGGTTATATTTGGACAATGCCTATTATAGCCTTGAATAAAACCTTTCGGTACTAAGGCTAGAACTGAATTTCTATTTCAATTAGTCTACTTTGACATATATGGTCAAATGAATGTGAGGGCAGCACATAGTGCATGTTACTTCATCACCTTAATTGAGGACTATTTGTGATATGGTCTGATATACCTGATTTCTCACAAGTCAGAGGCATTAAGTTGCTTCATGACATACATAAGTTTTGTTGAGAATCAGAAGGATAGAAAGATAAAGGCTTTGCGAACTAATCGCGGTCGTGAATATCTTTCTGATGAATAGTAGAGCACTTTATGTTATGAAAGGAATTGAACATTAGTTGTCCATTCCTTGTACATCCCAATAGATTGGGGTTGCTGAAAGAAGGAATAGAATCCTTCTTAACATGGTTAGATCTATGATGGCAGAGGCAAATTTGCCAATATGGAGATGTGCTCCTAACTGCCATATATATGTTCTTAATCATGTACCCTCTAAGTCTGTTACTACCATCCCTGATGAAATATGGACATATCGGTAATCCGATTTATCCTATTTTAAGCTATGGGATATGTGTCCTACGTCAATTCTACCTCAAGTGCTTTCGGTATATTAGGACCGACAGGTAGAACAAGTGTCCTTATAAGGTATTTTGAAATATCTAAAGGATACAAGTTCATATGTGAACTGGACAACGGACAAGTAACATAATTTGAATCATATAATGTCATTTTTTGGAGAATGAATTTCTTAGATTGAGAAAGGTTAGTGAAAACCTTGATCTCTATGAAATAGTTGAGCCAGAACCTTTTAGACCCCTTCTTCCGAGTGGGAGAATTGAGACAGAAAGTTGTGATTTTCCATCTCAACATGGTCCGGAAGAAAGTTCATCTTAATCCTGAAAGGCTTATAGTTCCCTATTCCAGTGGGAGTACGGAACTTCTGTCTAGTATTAGTACGATTCCTAGATATTTATCAGAATCAGGAATTTCGTAGGTCTAGTAGAACTAGCATACCATGCTGATGATGTAATATCGAAGGTGAGGATAATGCGTACTTGGTGATTCAAGTGAAGTTCTACTGACCATACTTCAGGATGTAGATGAGTCTAGAAATGTATCTGAAAGGTTAAGTAGATTAATGCGATAGAGGAAGAAATGTCTTCCATGACCAAAAACCAAGTTTAGAATCTGGTTGATCTACCTAAAGGACGTAAGACTATTGGGAATAAGTAGATTCTCAAGGTCAAGAGCAATGCAGACAACAGTGTTGAAAGATACAAAGTTTGTCTGGTTGCATAGGGATTCAAGCAACATGCAGGAATTGTCTATGAGGAGATTTTTGCTGCTGTTGTTAGATTCACGTCCATTAGGGTCATTTTGGCTATGATTGCTAACATGAATCTAGAATTACATCATATGGATGTTAAGATTGCTTTTCTCTTTGGAGAATTGGATGAAGAAATCTGTGTGATTCAGCGTGAGGGCTACATCCAAAAAGGCTGCAAACAAAAGGTTGCAAATTGAATAATTCAATTTATAGCCTTAAGCAATCGTCTAGATAGTGGTATGTTCGTTTTCATAATACTATCATTGGCCATGATTATATTATGATAGATGAAGACCACTGTATGAATGTTAAGCGATCAGGTAAGATATTTATCATCATCACTTAGTATGTTGATAACATACGCTTGGCCGTAAATGACATAGGCCTACTTGTCAAAATCAAAGTTTGATTTTCTTCCAACTTTGATGAGATAGACATGGATAAAGCTGATTACATACTCGAAGTTATAATTTCGAGGAATCGTTCGAAGAGGACAATGTCTCCTTCACAAGAGATATCTGTTCGTAAAGTAGTAGAACGTTTCAATTGTGATCATAGTAATCCAAAGTATGTCCTATTAGTAAATGGTCATAATTTAAGCAAGGTTTTGTGTCCAACTACGACTAAACAAATAGGGAATATGGAAATGATTCCCTGTGCCAATGCAGTTAGTTGTCTTGTGTATGCAATGTTGTGTACGCAACCTGATATTTACTGTGCTATGTGCATTGTAAGTAGATATCAATAGAATTTAGGCTATGCTCACTAGAAAGCTGTCAAGGGAATTTTAAAGTATTTGAATGCTATTACAGAATACTCGTTGTGAGTATTCTGTGACAATCAAGTCGTTATAGCTTATGCAAAGGATTTGTGTTTCCATTGCAGGGCTAAGCGTAGAGTTACTAAATTTCATTAGAAATTTAGAAAACTCTAAAAGATTGTGTATGAATCACATATCTTTGCAAGATATGGTTGTAGACCCTATGACCAAAGTATTATCTCAAAAAGTGTTTGAGAAATATGTAAAGTTATTAGGTTTACTACAGTTTCATTTATAAATAAGAAGTTTTGTTTTTGGCAATATGAACATCTTGCGTATCATGTCAGACAGAAAAGTAGCCCACTCACACGGGTGTTTACCTTAGTGGGAGTCAAATGTGTTGATTCTTGATTGAGTTGAGGCAGCTGTTGGATATTTTAGATGTGCAATATCCTACGGCGATAATGCCGTCTTGCTATGAGAGCAAGATTTGTATTGGAATACAGTAATGAGTTACTGTATTTGGATTTTTTTTGTAATCCATATGATAAGAATAAGTGGATCTTATCGTACCGTCTGTCTTAAAGCCTAGAGTTAAGCTGTGGCTATGACTCTAGTATGGTGTTGATTGACATGTATTCCTATTAGTTGGAATTTACACCATAACACGAGAATATGTATCTTGTGTGCTGTTCGACCATCGGATGGGATAATAATGTTCATTGATTTCACTATCCCTAGTGTGAGACCGCGTTTCGAGAACTGTGGTTCCCGATATATACCCTTAAGATCCTAAACATATTCTGGAAGTGTGATTTAGTGCTGCTATCTTAGTTAGTTCATGAAGAGGTTATGCCATATTGATTCGACCTGGCAGGACTAGTTAGAAAAGCGGCTAAATCATTATGGAAAGAATATTGTTAAGGGAGAAGGAACTCTGTCCATCACATTTCGAGGTTCGTTGTTCAGGTATACCAGTTGTATTGAAAAGTACAATAGTGAACACGAATAAAATTGTTTGAAATCATTGTGTGAACAATGGAATGTGATATGAGTCCTGGGGTAAAAGCACACTTTATTATATGTGAGATGTCGAGATGCTACTATTCAGCTCGCTCGTGTGTCGGTGCTTCTGAATTTTAGCTCAACGGACTCGACGTGTGCTGGTCGCACGACCGCCTATATAAAAACCGTTATCTGTACATTGTTGACTGTGGTCAATAATGAATGAGTGTAAATTTTGGTCATAGGCCCAAATTTCATCCATTGTCAATTGTGATTGATGATGAATGAGTGGGAGATTGTTGGACTCCGGGCCCGGATTGCATTCATCATGCGAATTTGGGCTCGGGTAAATTGGGCTCGGATATTGTACCGGTTAGCGAACCGGCATTATCCGTATGGATAGGCACTGACGTCACCAAATGGATAAGCATTATCCTAATGGATAAGCTTGAAAGTAAGCAAGCAGCTTAGTCAGCTGCTTACGTAGCTGCTGACTCAGCTGCTAGGTTCAGGCTTGCAATGCGTTGAACCACGTGATGAGCCACGTGGCGATACGTGTCAGCTGCTTGAGCTGCTTGTCAGCAGCTTGCGTTCAGCTGCTTCCAACCCTATAAATAGAGGCTCCCCGTCAACCGTAATCAGTGCCACGTGCCACGAGCTTCGAGCTACGGGCTACGAGCCACGAGCGACCACATGCTGGTCTAAACCGTTTACGAGCGGGCCCTGCCTCCGGGCGGGCCCAGCTCGACAGTTATGGGCGGGCCCTGCCCACGGGCGGGCCCAGCTCGACGGTTTATGAGCGGGCCCTGCCCTCAGGCAGGCCCAGCTCGACGGTTACGGGCGAGCCCTGCTCCCGGGCAGGCCAAGCTCGACGGTTATGGGCGGGCCCTACCCTCGGGTGGGCCCTGTCGAGATAACCACTTGTGTAGGAAAATATCAGTTTAGTACTTGATATTTTCCAAGATATACGGATAGGTCCAGTCGTGGAAAATAGGCTCCGGTTCGTTTTCGTAACGTGATCGGACCTCGACCAGCGACTCACCTACACGTTACGGGCCTCAACAACTGATCAAGACCAATGGACTTCAAGACCTGTGACGTACTCGCTACAACAAGTAAGTACGGTTTAATTAATGTCTGTCATTTAATTAAATAGGATTCGAATGTAATTATGTGTTAATTACATGCGAAAACCAACAAGTACCACGTAAGATAATTATCTCATCGAGGCTAGATTGAGTAATATCATCAGAATTGCTACTTGGGGAATTTGGATTAGGTGGATTTGGGTAGGAGGATTGAGATTCACTCGCACAGTGCAGAAACATTTTAGGAATGGACATGTCATAAAATTCTCTTTAATTAATTTTCTCATTAGTGTCATTATTTAATAAGGAAATATATTCCACAATTATGATATTTCTATATATTCAAAGAATTATCCAAGAAGGGAAAACCACTTAGAATTGTGAAACAGCTTAAAAATTAAATATATTGCCAATTACGTAATGGTGAACAACAAAATGTCATATAATTTTGCATTTTATAAACTATGTTTATACAGATAATGCTGCAACGTCACTCAATCTGGCCCGTTCACACCATGGAGCTCTTTTCGCTGCTTGAACGTAGCAGCGCTGGGGTAGAACTCGTGCAGTGAGAAAATTTCGGTTTTGGAAGATTGTATTCGGAATCGGTATTCTAATCTTTAACAAACATATTTCTAAAAAAATAAAATCTTTAACAAACATGGATTAGGTCCAATGAAAAAGACACGTATGACGATCGCAGAATCAGAAGATGTTTAGATCCTTGCATTCATTGATTTTATTTAGAGTCGTAAACTTATGAACGATAAAACATATTTATGTAATCTCTTATGTGGCCATTTTTAGCTTTTTTTGGAAGGAAGGAGAAAGGATGGTGACTTTACTGATGAATCTGAATTGCCAGATTTTTAATGCTTTGCCACTTGCTATAATTAAATGAAACTTTAATAGATTTTAAAGATTGATACCTTGGATAATTTAAAATTTTGTTGGGAAAATTTATCTGTAGTAGTCAAGCATTTATTTGGCTCTTCTGCGAGGGAAAGTGACTAGACAAGTAGACATAAATCAGACGGCCGGAGCAAAAGGGATCCGAAGTTTAATCCCTCAGTTGATTTCGCCTAAACAGTACTGAATAGTTCTAGTAAATAGTTGCTGTCTATCAAACTTGCAACAACTTTTGTTTGTAAAATTTTAAGATGTCTTTTACATTAATGAGAAATGGACCTAAATATATTTTAAATTAGTATCCAATTTTTTTTAACCATTGGACCGACGAACTACAACTTTATCTAAAACCAAATGTTGGTTTATGGGATAGTAGAATAATATCCCGTAAAATAATTGCGGGTTGTGACGAAAATTAGAACCATTTATACTGAAATTGATTATTTTCAGAATCATTTGAACTTTATAATAGAGAAGCTATCAATAAATATTATTTTAAATGTATACATATATTATTATTTATTTATTTATCTGGTATCTTGATCTTTTGTGTAAATTAATATAAAGAAATAAATATGATCGGAAAATAAAGAGCAAATTGTTCTCAGATCTCTGACTTTTGCTAAAATCATTATTTTCATTCCTACTGTTTTGAAAAAGAGGATTACGTCCCCATCTTTGCTTAATTAATACCCTTAGGTCCCTGATGGCGAATCGGAAAATTTCTCCGGCACCCAGGAACGTAAAATGTCTCTTTTGCCCTTATTCAAAAATTAAAAAAAACAGTACTCTTCCTCCTCCTCTCTCATCCTTTAATCCCCCTCCCCTCCTCCGCCCTCCTCTTTCCCCCTCTTCCTCCTTTCCTTCCTCTTATCTGCCCTCATCCTTCCACTTCTCTCCTCCTCCTCTTATCTTCCTTTTCCGTCCTCCTCCTCCACCTATCCTCCCACCTCTCTCTTCCTCCTCCATCCTCCTTCTCCTATCATCCTTCTCCCTCCTCCTCGTCTCTTACGACGGTTTTTTTTAACTTTTGAACGCAAGGGCAAATTAGACATTTTAGGTCCCTGGGTGTCGGAGAAATTTTTTGATTCTAGCACCAGGGACCTAAGGGTGTTAATTTAGCAAAGATGGGGACGAAATCCTCTTTTTTGAAACAATAGGGACGAAAATGGTGATTTTAGCAAATGACAGTGACCTGAGAGCAATTTGCTCGAAAATAAATCTCTCAATAGATAGGTAGTAACACTGATGGGCTGTTAATTAAACTGAAAGAATGTTTCGCTGGTTTATGCATATTGGATAAACGGACAGATCAAGGACAGGTGTCTATCAAAGGTTGAATTTCCTCTAATCAGTGGTTGTATGCCGTGTAGCGGAATAAATTAATCTGTATATATAATCTAATCTAATCTTGCAGGTTGTCCTACTTGGACAACTCTCCAGTATCCGGTTCCTAATTGGATCCTAATCCCGTAATAATAAAATATATCTTCATTTATTAAACGTACATATCCACGCAGAGAATATCTCGTCCTTCTTAGCATCTAATGAAAAACCGGGAGAATATTTCTTGAACTTCATTCGAGCTGCCACGTATAAGATAATTGTAAGAGTCACGTTGATTTATAATTTGGGAGAGTTCAGAAAATCCCCGATATTTCGAATGCGAAAAAGTTATTTTCTTTTTATACGTTCTAAAAAGTTCAATTTCTATACTAATTTGGGAGAGTTCAGAAAATCCCAGATGTCACCTGATTACAAATTTGTAAATTCAAATATCCTTATGTAACTCTTGAAATTGCATTCTTCTGATAGTGAGGTAGAAAATTATGACTATTTTAACTAGAAACATTTGGCACAAATCCATTGGTAATTTTCTGGTCTACCATCATAATTCCTCTTGCAGTACAATATACAATCCAAACTGATGAAAAAGTGTGTTATTGAAAATTTTTATTCACTTCCTAAAAAAGAAATTATTGTTCATGGCTATAATGATTGTCATTTGATTGTGCTTTTAAAGGTAAAATATTATAGATTTACATGTAATATATTTACATGAAAAATGTGTAGAATTTTTCTATAATAATATTACAATTGTATGCTTCATTAAAACTTGTTATGTTTTTGAGATGGGATAATGAACATTTGTTCTTTTATATTAGACATTCCGATTTAGCTAATAAAGATTGAAGAATAATGCAAATCATCCACCTTCAGAGAAACATAAAATCGGAGTGACGTCTGCCCCAACAGTGGAATCCAAACAGAGAACAAGCAACTCATTTAAGAGGAATAGACCTAGAAGAGTGGGTAGCACGAATACAAGGTCTACCGTGCTTCACAGGCTTGTAACTAATGGAGAACTCCGAGTCGTAGTGCCCAATCATCCCTTGCTTGATCTCACCAGCTGGAGCTTCCTTTGCAGTCTTGTTAAACAGCATTATTAATCTATTTAATGACTGAGACTAAGGAGTTAGGTTTGAGTATTATGTATATGTGCTGGACTTTATGAAATTCTAAAAACAAGTTTATTTATAAAGGTGTTCATATTGATTCTCTGTTGCAATGCCCTCTCATTTATATTCTGAATTTTTGCAAAGTGAAGGAAAGCTTATGACAGATGATCCATCAATTTTTAACCAACAAATTTCGTGCACTGTTCCTAGCTTATAATGAAGTTTGACTGCGATGTGTCTTAGGTAAAAGTTTCCTCGTGATCGTACATTGTTTTGATTGCTATGAATCATGAAGGTCTCATGGTTGACGGTCAAGTTGTGATTATTTTAGCATCTCCCTGATGAAAGGTGAATTTTTTTGCTACTCGAATGGCTGTGAATTTAGTCTTTATCTCGTGTGCTACATCTAATATGGAGATAGAAACTGATTGTAAGTTTGCTTAAACCTACTCTTATTGTAGATTAGAATCTTAAATTTTTAGTCAATAAGATCAGATTAAATTTTGTAAATTTGTCTCACCACATCTCTGGCTAAAACAATTGTATACAAACTTAATCCTTTTGAATTTTTCATAATTAATGGACTTTTTTTTACTATTAGTGTCAGGAAAAAAAAAAGATCTCACGAGCTGGTGCCTCCCTTTTCGCCTTACAAAGTTTCTTAATAAGAGCCATCGGCTTCCTCTTCAGACCTCTGTGTGAGGACGAGCATGCAAGATTTTGATGAGGTTGTCGATGTACGTGAGGAGGAGAGCGTCTAAATCGACACCTCTAAAGCTGAAAATCTTGAACGTCCTCTTCTTGAAAGCATATCCTAGTTATAAATTGATTAGAGTTTCATTGTTGATAACTCTCATTATAGTGGCATGTGTGGATTCATGAGATTGACTTCCAACATACATAAGTTAAGGGTAAATTACCCTCAGGTCCCTGTCTTATGGGTGAATTTGTGATAGGATCCCCGTAGAATTTGAATAAGATGTAAAACCCCTGTGTTTTAACGAAATATTGATATTAGGTCCCTGACTTAACCTTCGCTGACATCATCAATTTTTTTTTCTGTTTTTTAACATTGAATTGACCAAAATACCCCCAAAAAAACATACCCCCCCAAAAATTAGAAAAACCAAATTCCCCCTCTCGACTCCGACCTCCTCCCGCCGCTATCCTCCTTCTCTATCTCCTCCCTCGCTGACTCTGACCACCTACCTCTCCCCCAACCACATCTCCACTTCGTTGTCCTCTCCTTTCTCCCCCTCATTTCTGGCATCTACGGAGCCTGTCTCCACTCTTTCAATTCTGCCTCCGCCCCTCCCCTTTTGAGCTTCGAGGCTGTCCTTCTCACCATTTATATCGCTGAGGCCAAGTCCCGTGCTGGGAGGTGCGCCGTCGTTCGTCATCGTCGGGGGAGTCTGGTACTTCGTTGTTGAGAGTGTTCTTCTTCGTCGCCGGGATCTACTCCGCCCAGACGCTCTCCTCCGCCCTTCACGAGGGTCATTCTTTGTCGCTTGGATCTACGCCTCTATGCTGACCATGAGCCCGCCGGGGATGGTCTTCTCCTTCTTGGTCGCCTGCGAGGGCGTGCTCGTCCTTGCTGGGATGTGTGTTGGGCCCCACCGCTTTGTCCTCTGGGAGATCGAGGAGGACCACCGCGAAGAGATGAAGCTGAGGGAGATGGCGGTTATGCCTCAGGAGCTGGGAGACGACATCGGAGCGACTGAAAGAGGGGATCGGAGCCGGAGCCGGAGGATGAGAGGGCGGTTGTGGAATTTGGGTTTTTATTTTTTAAATGTGTATTTTTAATTTTTAATTTTAGGGGGTATTTTGGTCAATTCAATGTTAAAAAATGGAAAAAAATTGATGATGTCAGCGAAGGTTAAGTCAGGGACTTAATATCAATATTTCGTTAAAACATAGGAGTCTTACATATTATTCAAATTATACAGGGATTCTATCACAAATTCACCCATAAGACAGGGACCTGAGGGTAATTAACCCATAAATTAAATATGGTGCAACAATTGTTATTCTTCTCTCATTTTGCACGAATTTTTGGATAAGTGTAAATTTATTGCTCGCGATGCTAATAGTGTATATAATAGAGACAAAATTTCTAAAAACCATCAAGATCCAAATTTCTGTTAGTCAATCATTCGGTGGATTTTAACTCTTTCAATCACATAATTAATCTAATAAGCATCAAAGGTATTCAAATGTTTCTATATCATTAACCAATATACTTAAAGAGTTTCAAATACCGAAATTACAATAAATGTAAGTCTAATTTTTCCTATATAATTACTTATTCTCAAAATCAAGACAAATAATGCAATTACGAAGCTATTAGACCAAAGAGTAAAATATAAACTAGAGAACTCAACTGAAATCCTGAATAACAAATTGGACTTAACACGATAAGAATAGATCCCGGAGCTAAAACCAACTCATGTACAAATTCCCACAGAACTGAAGAGAGAGTGGTGAGTGTTTGGAAAAATACTCGGCAAACAAATATGGGTGATATCACGAAAGCTACCAGTTTGAACCTTAGTCACAAAAGAAATATACTCGTAGTAAACTGTATGAAGATATCACTTAAGAGTCTATATACGCCATTACCAATTTGATATACTTTTTGTATAGATAAATTTTTATATTAATATTTAGTTATAATACGATTTATATATACTCAATTTACTTCAAGGAAGCATATAATTTGTTTTTATATGTTCTAAGTTAGAACTTAACTATACTAATCAAATCCTCTTAAAAAACTATACGAATCTAATCAACGCAGATGGGAGTATAATGGAACAGATGATCATGAAACAATCATGACAATGCACGAGATGACTAACACAATAGTAAAACAGACAACCGGAAGCCGAGCTGAAAAGATGCAATAGACCATCGTTGCTCTCTAAAATAGCACAAATGCTGCGGAAAAACTTCAATCCACCCGAGCATATCATGTATCATGTATGGGGCAGTGGATTTCACAGTAGTAAATTTTTTATGAAATATGCAAGCAACCTCGTTCGGAGATTTTTACCTGGTCTACATTTATAATGTAAATAAAAGTGATCATTAATAAAATTTTACCGTAAGAGATACCTTGTAAACAAAGTGCAAGTCAGGCATTGGATTGTAATACAAAAGTTTTTCACCTCGAAGATGTCCAAATTTAACGTGTACACCTATACCCTATCAAGACAAGCGTGTTTCTCTAAAGGTAAGAGACTTATCCGAGTACGGTAGATACGATAGAGATGATCAAGATAAGTGCACCACGTTGGGTTCAGTCATGCGCATAGGTAGCGCAAAAGGAAAATATAATATATTTGCTCTGATGAGTCCAAATATGGTTTGTTATCTATGACCTATTTATCAAATCGATCTTAATTGATCGAAAAGATTTTGTTGCAGAAAGTGAGAATGAAAAAGTAATTAAAAAATGTGAAGATAAATTTGATGAGATACAATGTATAT
>SOPF01013843.1:0-10881 GCA_012979155.1 Hypericum perforatum | reverse complement strand
TCGAGCAACCACAAGGCTATGAAGTCAAAGGAGAAGAAGACAAAGTCTTGAGGTTAAAGAAGGCACTATATGGGCTCAAACAAGCCCCAAGAGCTTCGAATGCTTGAATTGATAAGTACTTCAAAGAAAGAGACTTCATCAAGTGTCCGTATGAGCATGCACTCTATATCAAAATTCAAAATGGTGATATAATGATTATATGCTTGTATGTAAATGACTTAATCTTCATAGGGAGCAATCCAAACATGTTCAAGGAGTTCAAGAGAGAGATGACGAAGGAGTTTGAGATGACTGATATTGGTCTTATGAATTATTATCTTAGTATTGAAGTCAAACAAGAAGAACATGGGATTCTCATCCGTCAAGAAGGCTATGCCAAAGAGGTGCTAAAGAAGTTCAAGATGGACGACTCAAATCCGGTCAGCATGCCAATGGAATGTGGAATCAAGTTGTCAAACCATGAGGAAGGAGAAAAAGTAGATCCAACACTCTTCAAGAGTCTTGTTGGAAGCTTGTGATACTTAACTTGCACGAGGCCTGATATTTTATATGCTGTGGGAGTTGTTAGTCGATACATGGAGCATGCAACAACAACTCTTTTGAAGGCGGCAAAAAGGATCCTTTGCTATATCAAAGGTACGATAAACTTTGGCTTGTACTACACTATTTCTGATGATTACAAGCTTCTTGGATATAGTGATAGTGACTAAGGTAGAGATATAGATGATCGAAAAAGCACAAGTGGATTTGTCTTCTACATTGGAAAAATAGCTTTCACATGGATGTCGAAGAAACAGCCAATTATCACTCTTTCCACTTGTGAGGCAGAGTATGTAGCTGCCACTTCATGTGTCTGTCATGCAATTTGGCTACAGAACTTATTAAAGGAGTTAAGTTTGTCACAAGAGGAGCCGACTAAGATCTTTGTGGACAACAAGTTAGCAATAGTGTTCGTAAAGAATCCAGTCTTTCATGATTGAAGTAAGCACATTAACACTTGTTATCACTATATCATAGAATGTGTCACCAAAAAGGAGGTACAATTGGAGTACGTATAGAGTCATAATCAAATTACTGATATTTTCACCAAGCCCCTCAAGCGTGAAGACTTTATCAAATTAAGGAGCATGATTGAAATAACTAATCAAGTTTAAGGGGGAGTATTGAATAATTAAACTTGATCCAAATAAGCCCATAATATGTAGCCCAGGATAGGTGATCTATGTTCTAGAATAAGTATCTAGATATTTTTCTTAGAAATATCTAGTAGAAGAGTACAGTAGAAGAGTGTAGAATATAGATTTTTAAGTAGAATTCTAGAGAACCATTAAGAGCCATTAGATTAGATTTGTGTTGGCATCAACCTAGCCATTGATTGATGAGGTGCCTTAGTATAAATAGGAGTGTTCCTAGCTCATTTTGTATCAAGCAATAAATAAAGTGCCCATTTCTATTAAGAAGTATCCCACCTCTCTACTTCACATCCAAAATATTTAACACTTCCTCCACCTACTCAAAACTTCCTTCCAACAAAGCCAGTGGACTTGCCCAGGGGATGACTTGTTCTACCATGCCTCCATTATATGGGGAGTGATAGGCCCACTAAGAATGTTCACCAAGAAAGGCATATACCCTGAGCTCAACTACTTCTTCCTGATAGAAGTCTTGGCTCTATTGCCAGGGTGGTACTTCTCCTGCAAGTTCCCTGACAAGGAGTGGATCAAGCTCATTAACTTCCCCCTCATCTTTACCACAACCATATATATCCCCTATGCAAAGCTCATGCATTTCCTCACCTAGGGCACCATCGGCTTCATCTTTAACTACTACATCTACAACAGGTACAGAAGATGGTAGGCGAGGCACAATTACTTAATGTTGGCCACCTTACTCGCGGGGTTGGCATTCATGGGAGTCATCTTCTTTACCCTCCAATACAACAACATCAATGGCCCAACATGGTGGGGTGGCAACTCGAACATTAATTTGTGCTCGTTAGCTTCCTGCCCCACTGATCCTCATATTATCAATCCCAAGTGCCTAGGCACAACCATCTGAGGGAGGAAGTAATGCACAACACAACACAATACAATGGTAGTGCATCCCCAGAATAACTCCTCATACACTTGTTATATATTATGCACTTACTAGCTGGATCAGCCCAAATGTCTGTAATCACCAGAGTTTAAACATAGAATAACTCCTCATGCACTTTTTCATTTGATATGTGATGTACCACGTGATATTGCGTATATAAATCGAGTGCTTTAATCTCCAATGTGATCATCGATAACCTTTCTCTGTTTCATAGTTTTTTTTATCATGGTTGGTCAGGTTTTTTGTTTGCATATTCTAAAATTCACTAGACTAGGGAATTTATTTGGAATTTTTTTAGTTGGTGTTACTATTCATTGAAAATTTTTAAGATGGTACCCAAAAAAACTAAATTGTGAAAAAAGTGTCCATGATAGACTGTTTTCCCGTGATCCTGGATTCAAAATACGGAATAAAATCTCTTGTATTGGTCTACACAACATAAAATCCCATTTACTGAACTAATACACGAGGATTTTTTCCGTGTATTGGTTATCTAGGACTTGAGTCCAGAAATCTATAATTAACGGATGAATTTGATTTTGAGAATTTTTATCTACCAATATACAGAAAAAAATTCCGTGTATTGGTTAAAACTTGGCTATAAAAATATTCACACAGAAGAACGAAGCAGAGAAGCTCTAATCCCATAATTTCAACAAAAATTCTTGTTTTTCCAAGGTTTGAAGAACGAATTTGTGCACAGTTTGAAGCTTTAAGCATAAGTTATTGTAATTTAGCTTTTGCGATATAGTTTGTTTATAAATTTTTGAACTGCCGTTATTAATTTATTGATTTAGGAAAGATTAGTGTAGTTAATTATCGAGTTTCTACCAATGCACAGTTGGTACAGTAGTGCCAGGGGCTGTACTTGGAAGGGCAAACCAAGGTTCGGTCCTCCGCAATGGTGTTGGGAGAGGTTTAAAACCTTAATCCTGGGACCTACCTCGAACAGGAATAGTCGGCCCCGTTGAAAGTCCATAATGGGCTGGGCCGGATACCTGAGTATTCACCAAAAAAAATTATCGAGTTTCTAAGTTCAATATGGTGTGATTGAATTAAGTAGGGGTTGACATTTTATGTGTCTTGTGTGAAATTTTTAAAATATTGTTTATGTAGATCTATCTAAAATATCTCGACAAATTGTGCAAATTTGAGTGAAATACGATGGAACAATTAAGAAAAATAGGCTAACCGATTTTGACTACGAAGGAGGATGTGAAGTAAACTTGAAATTTCACAATGATATGTTAACGTACGAGAGGTTACGACAAAAAAGGTTGAAAAAGTCTCATTTGATGATGATAAAGAAATGAAATCTTTGATATTTAGATGTCCCACAGCTCCAGGATGCAAAGGCCACCCACAAGTTACATTCCCAAAGCAAAGGCCAAGGCAATGAAAGAATTATTTGGCGAGCATGATGCGTGGACGTGTGCGATAGACTATCTTTGGAAGCAAGGTATTTAATCAACTCTGTTTTCACAATGAATAATATACATATTAATATGAACATGTTTACACAAATATGTTTGACTTATGGATGCACAGGGGAACTTTACGATACATCATTTGAGGCCAACAAGAACATCCAACTTGACTGTGTCATCCAAGATGTAATGTCATTAAAATACCTTTTAGTTAATTTTGTTATTACGACTTACTAATTACTACTTTTACAATCGTCAACTTATGCTTGTGTGTTTGGAGAGTATGCGCAATGTGAATGATCATTGTTTTTAAAAATTTATGTATGAGTTTTATTTCTAAACAAATTGGACTAATATAGTCCACATGTACTAATCAATTTTGTGTAACAGGACAACATAGGTGACATTACAGGTTTTATATACGTGCCAGATGGGATCATAAATCTGGGTTGTGTTCTCATTCTTCAGAATGTAAGCATACTTACATTTCGTGTGCATTGTATAGATGAAACTATCTTTTTTCATAAAATCGGCTGACAAATTTTTATTTTTTAGATGGAGGTAAAGTACGATTATCTACACATTTGGCCTCATGTCAGGAAAGAAAATGTAGTCAAAGTCTTTTCGATAAAACTCGGATCAAGCTCCATATCGCAACAACACAGCATTAGATAGTCATTCTTCCCAAGAAACTATGTGTACTTATTTGGCTGTTAGCTACAAGTTATTTATTTATCGAATGACTAAGATTTGCATGGGATATAAAACAAACAAGTGTTGTAATAAGCAAGATTCATAACATAATGTTGATTTGGGTGTCTTTAAAAAAAAAATCAAACCCTTCTATTTCTTCTTTGTAGTCTTATCCTTCTTCCCTTTCCAAAAAAATAATTTTACCATTTATTTTTCCCCTATCAAACAGCCTCTTGTTGCACACTCTATTATTGCCTATTTTGTTGGATGTGTTGGCTGTATGCGCATTACCCTCGCTTCTTCTTGTCGTTCATCATAAGAACCTTCTTCATTTTATGCATTACTTTTGTCATACTCTGAACTGCTCAATGTATCTATCCGAGGAGCCATAAAATTTGTTTTGTGTAAAATAAACAAAAAGATTACTAACTAAAAAAATGCTAAGCTGCAAAATATACTTTAATAATTTCTAAACTTACCTGTGCGAGCCAAAAGCGGATGTATAGACTGGCAGTTGCTACTAAACACAAATAGTAGGGGAATGCGATGATGTGAAGGCTGCCATATTAGGCTGATGGTGAAACGAGGGCGTCCTAAATTCTGGTAGTCAAAAATTTGTAGACGGCTGCAATGCAGGACGACCAAATATGGAGTACTCGGTCTGAAAAAAGGATTTGGCATCACCTGGTCTTCGAAAAGACCTCTACTAAGACTACCACTGAGAATACAACAGAATATATAAACATGCATCATGAAATAATTGTAATGCAACGTAATGAAAAAGGTTCGTAATGGCTAAGAGACATACCTTGCATGCAAGGACTGCATGAAAGTTGGGTAGGCTGGTTGTGCTGTCTGTTGGCCGATAGATATTGGCATACTAAAAGAAGTGCTCGAGTACAAAGCTTACATCGGTGAGGATGGTGGTTGTGATGCCTGTGTCAGCAACTATATCTGTGATGACTGACCCATGTCGTCTCCCTGCTACATCGAAACTAAGTCGCTCTCCTATACAGTAGAACCTATTGGCAATTTACTTCACCTGTTGAACAAGTTTGTCTACCGCCTCGTAACAGGAACTCTCTCTATCTCACATTGTATACCATTATGGGCGGTTGTGGTAGAGGTGCATGAGACTGAGGTATGTCCATATACCATTGTTCCTCACCAATGAACCTCAACGCTACCTCCGATAAAGACCTAAACTGTGAATTAGGCTACGTCGAATATCGTATATGCTCAACAATATCTGTCTATAGTTGACCAATGATAGATAATTTGTAATTGTTAATGTAAAAAAAGAATATATAATAAACCAATAATGAAAAGTAATGAATTGACAAAGTAATGAAAAGTACTAACACTTTTGTGAACCATGGCTCTAGCATGGTTGATAAACTACCAGGTATGCTGCCTGTACCAGTTTATATAACCGTCATGGTAGTGGACTGACAAGCACCCTATGGATAATCTTGGAGGGCACACAAAGGTATGTCGCTGGTCCTTCCATAACTTCACATGCATAGGGAACAGATCATCCCACTTTGTGCCACGCTGACTATGACCACCCTTTGCTATAGTTTGCATCCCTTCATCAGGTTTAGGAGCTGTTGGAATACCTTGGACGTACCAGAATTGCCTGAACACCCAGTCTGATAATGCCAGTCCACGGCATAGAATGAAATCAGTGGCACTCTTGCTAGCCACAGTTGTCGATGTTGATGACATATACAACGCAAGTTTTGCAATAATGCTTTCTGTATCCGGATGCCGAACCATCTACGATAATAAATACAATTAATATTAAAGAATAAAATTAAAGTATTTAGGTATATAAGAGGATTTATTACTTACATCTTCGTCTCTCAATACATCCAATTTGTGCTGCTAAACCGTTATGAGAGTACATTTCTTCGAGATGCACTGGTTGACCTCTCCAGTCCACCTATAAAAAACATGTTTAAATATTAATAAAAACAACAAACCAATAAAAAATATGTTTATGTGTGTGATGAAGAATATATTATTACCTTATGCCCAAAGCCTAATCATATTCTTGGACCACTAAATTTTTTAGGACAAACCAAACTGGGACGATCCTTTTGATAGTCCACATACTAAGGAGCACAAGATCTTCAGAGATAGAGAATGTAGTACAATTGGTGGCCCTACATAACTAGTGATACAGATGTGCCAGACATGCGCTACCCCATCTATATGATGCTATTGAATCAAAATCCAATAGCATCGGCAACCAGCATGAGTTGACACTTGCCTTGGTCGTCTCTGGAAATATAATGCAGCCTATGAGTTGCATTATGCTCGCCAAGACATACTGATGAACTGTCTTGTCGTTAGTATCAACAGCTAACTCGGCTTGGTCATACATATCCTTGAACTGTTTGAGTGTAATAGCATTGCTGATCGGACTCCTTAGTGTCGACTTTGGGTTCCTACCAAAGCACATCACACACATCTCTAGCCAATCAGGCAGTGTCTGATGACCCGTCAATGGGATGCCATTGATTGGAAGTCCGTACAGAATAGCCATATCTTAGAGCGTAATCGTCATCTCTCCTACTGACAAGTGATGCCACTGCTCCACCAAAGCTATAATCACAGCTGCCTCGATCATGACATGATCAATGCACCATATGTCCCAAAAACCTGTAGCTTTCATGTCATGTACTCGATAGAAGTAGCGTTATGCACTAGCTTCTGCTTCCAAGTACACTAGTAGATCTTCAACACGGGTTCCAAATCAAATTCATCAGTGCGACCTAAAATATTGGTATTCCAGATGGTTTGTGACCGATGCATTTCTTGGTATTTCAAAACACTCTTATCAGTAGGACCTCCATCGCCAGACATTCAGTAGGACCTCCATCACCGAAAATGTCTGGCAGCTGTTGTAATGCCATCTCAAAACAAAATATTCAAAAACAAACCTAATTAACTAAAAACACATATTAAAACTAATAAACTACAAAATACACACAACGTAAATCACCTAAATACCAATGTAATCAAAACAAGCCTTGTAAAATTATCATCCAAATCCAACACAATGATAAAATTAATGAATCAATCACTTGTTCAAGAAATGGCTATCAAAATTTAACGAAATTCCTAATGCAATTTTAACGATATACCTAATGCAATTTTTACGATATACCTAACTCAAATTTAACGAATTAACTAACTAAGATTACACGAATGAACTAACTAAGATTTAACAAATTAACTAACCAAGATCCAATGAAATACCTAACAACAATTTAACGAAACACCTAACAACAATTTAACAATTTACCTAACAATAATTTAACAATTAAACTAACCAACAATTTAACAATTAAACTAATCAATAATTTAACAATTTTCCTAACAACAATTTAACAATTAAACTAGCCAACATTTGAACAATTAAACTAACAAACGATTAAACAATTAAATTAAACAACATTTTAATGAAAATTTTAGTAAATTACCTAACAAAAATTCTGAGCGAATCGCGGGCGATGGCTTGACGGGCCAGGCTGGGGCAATGGCTGGAAGGGGCTGACCAGGGTAGTGCTGCACGGGGCGGTGCTCTAAGAGGCATGCCAAGGTAGCCTCGTACAAAATAAGGGTGGCAGAGGGGTTGGGAAGCCGAGCCACAGCCTTGGGATGTCAAGTTTCTTTAGTTGGAGGCCAGGGGTGTCAGGGCGGGCGGGTTTGATGTGAACAAGCCTACATCCAAGCAACAAGACTCATATAAAGTGCAAGTACCAATTGGACCAATGATGCATTCAAGACAATGGAGGCTTCAAGCTGAATTTCAAGGATTAATTCAAGAAGTCCAAGCAAGTGCGTACAAGTCCAAGGACGTGCATGTTTAGTTCTATTATTTACTTCTTATTTAGAAGCTCAAATAGGAGTCACGCATGTTTCAGCTAATTTGGAAGCAACTAGAACGTGCAAGACAAGCTGATTTGGAATGAGATCTGCTACAAGTTTCTAGCATCTTTAGTTCTATTATTTACTTCTTATTTAGTTGAATAAAGAGGCCAGAATCCCCCTTGTTTGGGAAGTATAATTCGGCCAGAATAAAGAAGTCAACTTGGCATGTTTAGTTTAGCTTGTTTAGGCGAGCTACATAGCTTATTTAGGAGCTTATTATTTAGGAAGCTTATTATTTAGGTTGTGTATTCTGATCAAGAAAAGAAAAAGAACAAAAAAAGAGAAAAATAGAAAAGGAAACAACAAAAGGGAAAAGAAACGAAATAGAAAAAAAGAATAGGAAAGAAAAAGAAAGAGAAAAGAGAGAGCTTATTCAGGAAGTGCAAGACCAAATTAGTTCACAAGACTAATTAGGCCAAAGAGGACGCACGTGTAAGACACTAATCTGGAAGACAAAGATCCTTCCAATGCAAGAAAGGCCGCTTGAAAGAAAGAAAAGAAGAAGCAAAGAGGACAGAATTCGGAGATTGCGGAGATTCTCGCAGGAATTTTGCGACCTAACTACCAAAAACTTCAAACAGTCATAACTTTTGACTCGTAACTCCGATTTTATATTATAACCACTTTTTGAAATGGGAAATTCAAGATCTACAGGTATTCCCGCTATGCTGGAACGATGGACTTTGGAGGTTAAATTCTTTTTCATTTGAAAGTTACGGTCATCTGAAGTTTTTCGTTGCAGATTCGTTTGATAAGTGGAATGTGGAGTTCAAGCCAGGCTGTCCTAGCTTTAGTAAGAACTTGCAAGAGTTACTAAGAGAGGAAATATGCAAGAGTTATGAGCTCATTAGAGAGAAAAGCCAAATAATTTAGTTAAACATGAGTGGACTTGAGTGAACTTACCACGTAAGGGAGTGCACTTGTGAGGCCATTATTTTCTAACAAGTTTTCTTTCTTGCAGCAACATGTTTCAAGCAAACAAAGGTGATAGGCAAAATACAATGGCTAAAGGAGATCTTAAGGTGTATACGGAAGCCATGATGGGGAGATTCCAACGCATGATGCGAGAAGAACTTAAGCAAAGGCTTGAACCATTGCAAGAATGCATAGAGGCAGTAGAAAGTTCTCGCACCAACTTACAACCAAGGAGAGGAGTTTATGCACCACAAAGGTCCACAACCTTAGAGAACATGGGAGAACAAGTTTGTGCACCAAGGAGGTTGGCACCTATAGGTAGCACAAGTGGAGAAGATTCTGATTCTTTTCATGGGGAAGATATAGGCTCTACAAGGGGTCCTAAGAGAATGAGGAATGCTCGTCCCATTAGAGAAGCAAGAAGGAGAGGAGATGACAAGTTGGGGAGCATCAAACTTAAAATTCCTTCTTTTGCAGGTCGATCTAATCTGGAGGCATACCTTGAATAGGAGAGGAAGATTGAGTTTGTTTTTTATTGTCATGAGTGTTCTGAAGCTAAGAAGGTAAAACTTGCTATGATTGAATTCACGGATTATGCTTTAACTTGGTGGTATCAACTTGTGACAAGCAGGAAGTGTAATGGAGAATACACTATTGATATATGGGAGGAGATGAAGGTAGTCATAAGGAAGCATTTTGTTCCTAGCCACTATTGCTGAGAGCTACACAAGAAGCTACAAGGACTAAGGCAAGGAAGCATAAGTGTGGAAGACTACTACTAACAGATGGAGATGGCCATGATAAGGGCTAATGTTGAGGAAGATAAGCTACCATGGCAAGGTTTTTGAATGGACTCAATTCTAAGATCCAAGACAAAGTAGAGTTGCATCACTATGTGGAGTTGGAGGACATGGTGCACATGGCCACCAAGATTGAGAAGCAACTAAAGAAGGGGGAAGAATGCAACCTAAAGCAAGCTCAACTTGGAAGCCAAACTATCCGAAGAAGTTTGAGACAACACTATCCAAAGTGGAGCCCAAGGCCAAAGGTTCTAATCCACAAAAAAAGTTGGAAGCCCCTCAAGCAAGAAACATGATATCAAGTGCTTCAAGTGTCAAGGGCGAGGGCACATTGCAAACCAATGTCCTAACAAGCAAGTCATAGTGATTATAGAGAGTAGAGAGATCGTGACTAAAGCAGAAGACTCGGATCATGATAGTATGCCATCGTTGGAGGATGTATCCGAAGAAGAGCTCTATGTCAATGAAGGCCTCACTCTCGTGGCAAGAAGATCCTTGAATGTGCAAGCTAAGGAAGATGATGATATGGCACAAAGGGAGAATATCTTTCATACAAGATGTTACATCAAAGACAAAGTTTGTAGTGTGATCATTGATAGATGTAGTTGTACTAATGTAGCAAGCACTACTATAGTTGAAAAGTTGGGATTGACCACAACCAAACACTTTAAGCCCTACAAGATGCAATGGTTGAATGGTAGTGGAGAAGTTAGGGTGGAAAAGCAAGTGCTAGTGGCATTTCATATTGGCAAGTATGAAGATGAAGTGTTGTGCGATGTTGTACTAATGTAAGCTAGTCACCTACTATTGGGAAGGCCGTGGCAATATGATAGAAGAGTAATGCATGATGGCCACACTAATAAGTACTCCTTCACTCACAAGAAGCATGTGTTTACTTTGGTACCTTTGACACTATCACAAGTTTGTGAAGATCAAATAAAGTTGCAAAAAGAGAGTGACGAGAGGAAGAAAAGTGAGCAAAAGAAACGAGTGGAGAGGAGAGAAGA
>SOPF01013835.1:0-11383 GCA_012979155.1 Hypericum perforatum | reverse complement strand
GAGATTGCAGGGCTCTTCAAACCTTGCCTGAGCTTCCTCCAGGGCTCGCGTGCTTGAACGTCTGTAACTGTACGAGCCTGGCATCTGTGCCGAGCTTGCTGAACCAGGTTCCGCAGGACCAAGGGGACAGCATCAGGGTGGCGAATTTCGGAAATTGCTTTGGTTTAATCCCAGATATCCGCCACCAAATTCTGTGCGAGGCAGAGCTACTAATTCAGCAATTTGCCACGTACTTGTTGAATCAGGAAATTGACGAGAAGGACTCGACCGAAGAACTGGAGTACGTGTTCGTCATAAGCGAAGCGAGGTTCTGCATACCCGGGAGCCACCTCCCGGATTGGTTCGAGCATCGAAGTAGCATTGGATGCTCATTGACAGTCTCGGGAATCGGAGTAGCGGACTTCGGGAGGCTGGCGTTCGGAGTGGTGGTAGCATGCAACGGAGAGTTCAACACTGACGACTTCGATATTAGGTGCGATTGCCAACTGAAATCGCCCTCCGGGCAGTATATCGAGTGTGATTCCTACTACTACAGCCCAGACCCTGTGGAGATGGAGTACTGGGACCCTGTTTTCCTGCATTCGGAGCATGTGTTCCTCTGGTACAACTCCGGCGGGTTCCATATGTCACAACGGTACTTCACAGATGCTGTGTTCGAGTTCTATGCCGTGGACGCCAAGAAAGAACGGCTCCTCGCCTGCGAGGTAGTCGGATGTGGCGTCTCTGTGATGGAGCTCAGGTGCGAGATCAGTGGCAGTTATCCTCAGACGCATCCGAAAGAGGACATGCTGTGAGTACGTGGATAACTGAGGAACGATGTTACACAAGTAAACAACTCAGAGCCAATGAGTTCAATTGTAATTTACCAATGACTTCTGTAATTTTAACAAACTTTAAATATCGTTTTCATTTTTTTTAATATCAGATTGTAGATACTGTATGAATTCACTATTATTGAGATTGCGATCTTTCACGAGAAAACTTTTTTTGAGGGAATTTTATGAGAAAACTTGAATTCTCGAGCACCGTGAAGAAAGAAGAGGAATCTGTTCTAAATAACAATTGTTATTTGTTGATTGGATTTTAACCCAGAGTTGATATTATCAGCTTCAAAGCAAAGTTTTAAAAAATATGGTCCGATCGGTCGGACCGCGAATCAGGCATAATTCCGAATTGTTTTTAGAGTAAAAAATGGTGAGCGGTTGGGCCGGGCAAATTTCGGATGGTTCACCCGAAAAATCCAGTCGAATTATCCGGTTGGCACAGAAATTTGGTATTATTATTAGTTTATATTTATCTATATACCTATATATATATTTTAAAAGATTACAAAAAATAAGAAAAAAAAAATCTAGTCTGACCAATAATTAGGCAAGTCTTCGGGTCATTTTTTAAAATTGAAGTTCAAAGTTCAATAGTTCATGAAGCCAGTCCACGTGAGCTTGGTTTGCAGAAATAACTGAGGCCCATGCAGGGGTATGAAAATCGGCTTGACCAACAGAAGCTAGCCCGTTGACTTAGGAAGTGGAAGGGGTCGGGTAGATGTCGGTATGACTATTGTTTGAATTTGGACGAATTAGAATTAAAATTTTACGAAAATAATGTTTACAAAGAAATATTGAATACAAATTTGAATTTGAATTTGTGTAAATCAATTTTTTACAATTGTATTGAATGAGAATCGTATTAGATTTGTACGATCACGCAGATGTCCACCATCCACTGGGTATGTTGTATGCACGGTAAATGATGATTATGAAAAATATAATGTATCGACTGAAGATAGAACATATTTTTTTCCTTGCTTGCAGTTACCTTAAAAAGAGAACGGGATAGTAATAGTTCACGGGTAATACCTCGTTTTTTTAAGGTGGATAATACCTCATTATGATACTATTTTCATATTTTCTAATTCAAATTTAATAGTGCTGTAGATTCTTTACACTTATTTTTTTGTCAAACCACTCGTGATAGTTTCAATATGCTCATTTCAAAATTTATTTGAATTTTTACTTCACTAACGTACCAAAGTTGTGCAAGGACAATAACAAGTTAATATCATAATTAATCAGAAATCTTAAGATAAAATTTAATTATTAATATACATAGTTCGTTGGTGTCACTTAATCACAATGTGAGATTAATCCATGTTAAAGCGAGAAAAGGTAGATAAGATTTTGGAGGTGAAAGAAGAGGAGAAGTCGTCCTAGAAAAAATATGACTTCGAATTAAACTCGAATAAGATGAGATTTTGTACTAATTTTGGATATAATTTTGAAAAAATTTAAAAATGTTAAAATTAATTATGAACTAACAAAAATAAGAATTCTTCAAAATAAAAAAATACTTATAATATTTTAGATTATAGATAAGAGAAATTACAAATTATATAATGAACTACAAAATTAAACAAATACATAAAATAATTATAAATTACATAATTAACTATAATAACCAACTTTTTTTCTAAATATGCATAATCAAGTCTTCTATTAGAGTAATGTCAATTTCTCTATTGCAAACTTTTGTTTTAGCCATCATATAATTTTCTAGGGAAGACATGTGTTGATTACCTAAACTCATGTTGGCAGCATTAGTATTGGTGCATCATTAAGAAATTCTTCTACTAGACACAAGCCATATGATTCTTGTTCATATGCCACTATTATATTATGCAACATAAAATATGTCCTCAAAACTTTTCCATTTGGTGCTCGTCCTAGAGAAGACATGGATCTCTGATAAATACAAAATGCGCTTGTAAAATTCTAAATGTTTGCTCCATATCCTTCTTACATCCTTCTTAATGTTTAGCGAACATCTTGAACTTCAATATTGTTAGAGTTGTAACTGATTTTACAAAGGTAGCTCATTGTGCATACATCCTTCTTCATGTTCCACAAATATCTTGAGTACTCGTCCACATAATTAGCTGATATACCATAGGCAAATACTCTTATTATTATAGTACATTTCTGTAATGTGGATAACTTAAATTTTGCCTCTGCATTTCTCTTTTGCTAAAAAATGGATCAGCAACACTCACTACCTCCACAATTTAAAGAAACATAGGTCTATGCATGCAAAACCTGGGTCAGAACATATCATCATTAAATGTTGAGTGCTCGATAAAATAGTTACTCATCAAGCATAATCATTAGCTCCCCAATCCATGTTGATAGTAGGCCTTCAACGTGGAACAAAATGCTCCTGGTTTTTCTTTTTGGTGTCCTTATAAAGCACAAAATCGATTTTGGCATCGCTTGATATTGTTGCAAATAATTATGCAAATCTTTTTCTAAACTAGATCAGAATTACCTACACTATTTGTGTTTGAACTTAAAATGAAATTATCCATATACCATCAAAATATAATGAAGATAATAATAGAAAAATGAGATAATTAAAAAACTATGAGAAGAAATTTGTAAATTGGTGAGAAAAAATAAAATGAGAATAACTTCTATTTGAAATAATTCTGGGCCATATAAACTTTTCGAGTCGTTAGAACAAAATAAATTAAATTATTGGATACAAATAATTTTATACAATTATTAAAAAAATTAAAAAAATCGTTCATACAAAATGATACAAAATTGTATAAATTATAATTTAAATTTTTTTGAAAAAATTCCGTAAAAAATATAAAAATTCATGTGACAAAAATATCACACCAACTAGAACGTGCTGTATGGACGAAACGCCAACATAGTACCAAAGCAAATTTTGCTCACTTGACACGCGAGACTCTATGCGTGTCAGACCTCACACTTATAGAAACATGTTCCGTATTCACAGGAGAGCGTACGCTCCTTTGTTGTAGATGGTATTATGATTGTGCCATCTGTATTTGTTTCTTGTTAGAATATTTCCATGATATTTGTTTCTTGTCCCCGTCAGTGGACTGGATGGAAGAAGGAATAATGGATATTACCGGCAGCTTGTATTTGTGGACTTTATTGGGCCTCTTGGATTGTTTACTGGGCCGGACTATCTTCATCAATCAACAACATTTCGCACATTTACTACACATATCCTACGTAATTTGTCGACAAACTGATAATCTGCATACTTTTGATTTGACGCGTTTAATAGTTGTTTGTGGATATTTGAGCGTACAAAAGTTTTTAGTTGATACAAAGTAGTATTTAAATGATTATTAAATTAAGATAAAACAATTTTTTTTCTTCACCGGTTGATTTTTTCCTATTTTTTTGTATAAACTAAATAAGTAATTTGGATATGCGGTGAACCAAAAAATGTCGCAATCCATGGGGGAAAATCGCCGCCAAGATGACTTCAGATCATGCTTTTGACACCTCAGTTAATTGAAACGTGATTTACTTGATAATCACGTCGACAAGCTTGTTTGACATTGTTTCTTCAACGTGACAATATATATTTTAATGACGGATGCTTACGACATTGTGAGAATAATTACAAAGTATATGGTTAGTTTGCAAAGCATTAAATTGACCGCTGCACCGAAAGTTTATGTTAGGCATTATCTTGATATCTCCTCATGAAACTTGGGAGTCATGAAGAAGAATATTCAATTAAATTAAAGACGCCCCTAAGGAAATTATCAGTTCCAAATTGTCAATTATAATTTTTGACAATTATCGGTTAAAAATGTCAGATTAAAGTTAAACTACTGATTTAACAACATACATATAGAAAATTTGAATTACAGTTTACTTCTTTCAAAGTTATGACTTCTTTAGAGAAATACTGGAATATAAAGATCCGTGATTGTAGTTCAATTATAAACATTGTCTTAAGAAGTTTAAGTTGGAGACGCTTGCTCTAACCCTGTCATAGTGTGATCACACCTCCTATTAATCAATGTGAACATTAAGAAAATTTCCACATTCGTAAGGAAGAAAGTTTCAAAAAAACAGAGACGATAAAAAGTTTTTATATTTTTGTTCCCTCTTGTGAAACAATCATTATTTAAAGAAAAGCTCTTCACCAAACTTTCTTACTCATGCAGGCTTAGACTTTAAGGATAATAACATTAGGTCTTGGATAGTAACCCTTCAATTATTGTAATAAATCCCATCTAGAAAGTTGAGACATGTACTCCTCATCCGAAAGGGTATCAATTTAACAAGTTTATATATATTAATATGAATATAACAATATTAAAATTTTGTAAATATGACTTTGTTAATATTAATATTATATTTGATTCGTACCTTAATTAATATCAAAATTTTGTAATTATATTCAGCTCAATTTAAATTAAACGAATTAGTAAATATCAAAATACCACACGTTTTCACTGAGAGAACATGTTTAAACTAAACTTGGGCACGTCGAGCCTCTTGCCCACTATGGCCCCGGCAACCTCAAAAGGAAAAAGCAAATAATGTGGTCGTTTTATTCTTTTATGTACCTTAACGATTAGCCTAAAAGTCTCATCTTTCTAACCTAGAGCAATCATGCAACAAAGGACAACTTTGGTCAACATATCAGGCCATAGCCCCACATTGGGATTTTGTCATATGGAAGAAAAAATTGGAGGAAAAGACATAAATCGACTTTTTAAGGGGCGTTTACTAATTCAAAGTGGATGAAGAGCATTTTCTTTGGACGGTCGATGAAGAAAGCGAAACCTGTCGTCTAGGCCAAGGTCGGCCGGTAGTCAAAATACGGAAGTCGAAGATGCATCCATTATACCATAGTGCTAAAAAATTCGGGTTGCGAAGATGCATCCTTTATTTCTTTGACACGTGCATTTATTACGATATAGCTTTTCATCCATTCCATCATTATTAACTCGGGTTAATCGGTCCAAATAATGAGCGACTTAAATTTTCTCGATTATTTTTGTATTCCATACTTACAAACAGGAAAAAAATACTATTAAAAATATTGTTTCTAAGAAGGACTAAATAATATGGACAAATTACCCCTTAATTCCTAAGGTTTAGTCTCCCTCCACCTAGGGTTCGTATATTTTAAAAATTGATACTATTGCTCTTTAAGTTTGGTTAAAATATCTTTTGGGGTCCTTGAGACTAGAATCAATTTTTTTCTTGGTGAACTTACACATGGAAAAGACCAAACTATCCTGTACTCCAAAAATAATTAAAATCTATTTTTTCTTCTTCCTTTTCTTCCTCCATGCTCACATACCTCGTCGTTTCTGCCACCGTCATGGTCAATGCCGAATTAGCTTCAACGACACCCCCTTCCATTGATAGGATCTCAACATGCTAAAACTTTTTGTCAGCCTCAACCTCGACACCGACCTCCTTGCCTAGCTCTGAGCTAAAGTCGCTGATGCTACCTCCTCCCTCCTTGCCATCGTCAAGACTAGAGACTCATCCTTGTCGATCCCAACTTCTTCATCCCTTCCCTCTCCCTCAACTTCTCCCACCTCTCCTCACTCGATCGCCCCCTCCCTCCACCACTCCTTTGTGCCTTCCTCGAGAAGTCTACTACTAACTACTATGGCATGTTCCTTAGACCTCAAGTTCTAAGACGAGATGGTCAATATTACTGGAAAGATGAGGTGATTCAACGTCGCATGGTGTGTCATCGAGGGACATTGAGGTTATCATTCACACATTCTTTGGTCTTATCAAAAGGTACATTTGGGTTGGGATGCCTACAAAGACAGTCATTTCATGGTTCATTTGGAATAGAATATATTATAACAAAACCTCACTCGAACTATCCTTATATATGAAATTCGGATACGAATTAACAAAGAACTGTGAATTGATTTTAGAATGGAAATTTAGAAGCAGATGGGTATATATAGTAATATCTTCCCAAAAAACCCCACTGGACGGTGGATAAGAACTGCCCAAGCTACAATAGAGATCATTTGGCTAACTAGCAGTGTAATAAGGGAGAAGAGGAAGGGCAATGAAGAGGATGATGGGAGGGAGGAGGGAGAAGAAGAAAGGAAATGAAAAGGATGATGGGTGGGAGGAGGAAAAGAGGAAGAAGAAAGAGAAAATAGATTTTTAGGGTCATTTTTTATTTTTTTAAGAATATAGATTTTAGTCTTTTTATATGGAACTTCGCCGAAGAAAATCTATTTTGGTCCCAGGGATCTAGAAGAACATTTTAACCAAACTTGAAGGACAAAAATATCAATTTATAAAATTGAGGAAACTGAGGAAGAGGAAGACCAAACCTCATGGACTAGGTGATCATTTGCTCAACAATATTTTACTATATATATCAACAGTTTTAAAAAATAGGAACTCCGATTAAGAACATGAACATCGATAAATGTTATTCTTATCAAGTTAGAAATTTTCAACTCAAATATGGTAATATTGCTAACACTATATTACCTATATTATATTATTGCAATAAACTATAAACACACACTATGGTATATATTGCAACTATAACACAAAATGAATTTAATGTTAGAATGTGGATCCTAATATTTTGGAAGTTCTTTTAATTTTGACGTAGAAATTATGTAAATATTAAGTCTCAATTGGTGTGAGTTTGACTTGATAAGTTAGTTTTGGTTAAGAAGCTTAAGCTTCAAGATGTACCAATAAAAGTGTTAAGATTAACATCAATTAGAGATCCCACCATTGAATTAGAAGATCAATTGGATTATAAAATTGATTATAAGATGAATTAGGATATTCTATATTATGATTAACCCAATTAAGGCATTAAAGATTCGACACTAAATTGGATATCAATCAGAGATCAATTAATACCAACAACTACCAGTAGACTATATAATTTATATTTTTTTATAATTTTTAGAGTGTAATGATGTTATAATTTGTATAAATCCATGTAACTCCTCTCTCAATTATTAAAATCTAGTAAATTTTATTCAATTTTCTATTTTACATGGTATCAAAATATATCTGATTAACTAATTCTAAATTAAATACACTCAATTCATTCACTAATGATAGAAAACTTAAGCTCCAGCCAAAATGACATATCAGCATTAAGCCTAAAGTTGTAGAGAAGACAAACTTCAAAAAGGTCTCTAAAATCAAAGGTAGTATGAGGCTGAAGATTACCACTGTGTCCTTTAACAAATCTAATTACTTATTTTGGTTCAAGATGATCTAAATTATACTTACTAGCACAGGCAAAATTGGGTTTATTGATGGTAATTTCAGAGCTCTTACCAAAACCAATTCTACCTATATGAAATAGAGTATGAATAACCAATTAGTTATGTTGTGGATCCTCAATTCGATTAAAAAAAATTTACCATAGTTATTCAATTTTTGCTGAAAGTACCGAAGACTTATGTGATATAATCAAAGAATTGTATTCTCATGAGGAGAATTTCTCTCAAGTCTTTGAACTCAAAAAAAGAATTATTGAGCTTCAAAAAGGTAAGAAAACCTTTGTTGAGTACCTCAATAAGTTGAAGATGATGTGGAAGGAGTTATCAATGTTAAGGACAACCATCATTGATCCATGCATCCTTAAAAAAATAAGAAATGAAGACAATTTCTTCAAGATACTTATGGGACTTGGTTCTGAGCATGATTCTTTTCAAGGGATATTATGGTAGGTCTTTCTTTAATTAAAATACCATTTATACTAAGAATTAAAAAAGAGAAGACTTGAAAAAAAGTTAATGGTAGCACTTATGAGAAGTGAACCATCATTTGAATCAAGTGTATTCCTTAGTAATTAAGAAAGAACTACCTATTTTGTGAATAAGTTTATAAACTCGATAAGAGGATCAAATGCTAGAGGATAAGGTGAAAGGACTAGGGAAGAACCAACATCATATGACACCCCAAAAAGAAGTGTTGGTTCTCTACCCGTACTTGAGCCTGCAACACAAGGAAAGAAATAAAAATCATGACTAATTAATAAAAAATCTCAATGGTTTTGCTAGTGGTGCTGCATAAGAGACTATACCACCAAACTCTATCGAGAACATTATGCAACGAGTCCTCTAATAACTAAAATTAGGAGGAGAAGCAAACTCTGCAGAAGTAAAACCTCTTACAAAGATTCCAAATAAAGGTATTTCTAACCCTATAGGCAACTTGACACTTCTGCACACGCTACGACTAAATATACTTCAAATGCTTATAATTGTCACGTATCTAAAGATAATTGTACTTGGATTGTAGAATGTTGCAAATGAGCACATGTCCAACAATCATACTTTAATTTTTTATCTTAAAAAGTATAAAATCAATTTATATGCATAGCAAATAGATTAAAAATCTTAACTAAATAGAATAATTTTGCCAACATTCTTTCAAAAGAGCATAAAGTTGAATTTTTGTATATGTCTGATTTGTCTAGGTGTGAGTAAAATTACTCGATAACTCAATTATTAATCCATATTCTCTACTGATTGAATTTTTGGACTTTTAATAGGGAAGAAGATTAGTGAAGGACAATAGGTTAATCGGCTATAAATGATTAACCATCATTCTACTGATGCTTTATAGCCCACAATGATATTTATCTACTTGAATAAGTCATCATTGTCATATTGTTTTATCTAAATTATTTACTGAATATTGAAAAATTACATTCATTAGAATAGTTGTAAATTTTTCAATAATAGCAAACTACCTTTTGTTACTTTTGAATTATTTGAGTTAATTTATTTTGATGTGTGGTCTGCTCCTTTTTTATCTACGACAAATTTTAATATTTTACCATATATATTAATTTACATTAGTAATGGTACGTAGATTTATCTATTAAAGCATAAAAGTGAGATATGTGCTCTCCAAAGAGCAACGCTTCTCAAAATCTCAAAAGGTGCTGAGTGGGAATCCCCTTTAAGACCTTCCAAGATTTTCATAAATTGATTGTAACTTAGTTCAATACTCATGTCAAGATCTAGCACTATCAATATAATTGAATATAGAAAGAACTTTGTTGATTACCTGAAGAATTAGGAGATCATACACCAAACCTCGTGTATCCATACTTCATAGCAAAATGGAGTTATAGAGAGGAAAAATCAACACCTTCTTTATATAGCATGACACCTATAGGGAACCATCTCCCTTTTCCTCCCCAACTACACCAACCTTTATTTCCTTGACCTCTCCTCCAACTCCATCTCTAGCGACAGCTTACATACCTCGTCAACCTCTCAGATTCTCTATGTTCAATGTCAACAACAATTGACTATTTGGTTTAGTCCTTGAGTCACTAGGGAACTGGTCACGAGCTTGATGTGGTTCAAACTAGATTTCCCTCTGGGACTGACGAATGGGAGTGGTTGTTGATTGTGGCCATTGTTGGGATTGAGTTTGGGAGCGGACTTACTAGCTTGGTCATTAACTGTGCCAGATTTTATGTCTCGTTGAAGGTCACTAAAGGAAGATGGCTATTAATGAAGGAAATATTACTCAAATCAAGTCTAATCATTAATTTTTCCTTTTTTGAAAAATTATGCGTGATTATTAATTTTTTCTTTTTAAAAATTATTAAAAATTTATAACTAAAAATTTAATTTATCGATGACCACATTAGGGCAAATACATGGATAAATTGTTTTGCATGGTAGTCCAAGTAATCTATTAAACACAACATTTTGTCAAAAAGATGTTAAATCGGACAAGGGGTATCAATGAAAATAAATAGACAAAGTTACATTCGTTTTGTTTTTTTAACTATAAAGACTTAGATAAAAATGAGTAAAAGCATAACATACTTAAGTGACTTTTCCAAAAACACGATCGCCATAAATTGATAGTACATATGTATAAATAAAAGGGCAAATTACTCTCAGGTGCTTGGTCTTTATATTATTCTCCTATTGGGTCCTTCCTTTGTCATAAATGAGTATTAAATCCCTGTTTTATTCAAAAATATTTGTCTCGGGTCCCCACCGACCAAATCAGACTTTTTTTTTAATTTTTTGTCATGTGAAATGACTATTTTACCCTTCATAAAATGACAAATTTTATCATATTTTTGTCATTTTGTGAAGGGTAAAATAGTTATTTCACATGATAAAAAATTTAAAAAAAGTCCGATTTGGTCGGTGAGGACCCGAGACAAATATTTTTGAATAAAATAGGGACAGAGTAATCATTTATGTAACAGGAGGGACCCAATAGGAGATTTTGGTAAAGACCAGGGACTACAAGATAATTTGCCCTAAATAAAATGGTGGGATGCCTAACAAAGAATGGGGTTCAGAAACGGTGCTGAGGATTTCAATCCTCAGTATATACTAAGGGAGTTAATATTGTAAAATCACTTATCTAACTATTCATCCACTAACTATGCATCCACTAACTATTCATCCACTACTATTCATCCACTAAATATTCGAATTAAACCAGCAATGATCCGAAACAAACCAGTAATGGAGCCAATGAAACCATTAATACAACCAAATAAACTAGTAAAGTAACTAAGCAAACCAGCAATGCAACTA
>SOPF01013787.1:0-11152 GCA_012979155.1 Hypericum perforatum | reverse complement strand
TAGGTAGAAGAAAGAAGGTTGGGTGGAAAGGAAAGTTAGGTAGAATAATTTTAGGTGGAGGACAAAGTTAGGTGTGAAAGAAAGTTGGGTAAAATAATGTTAGGTCAAGGACAAAGTTAGATGTGAAAGAAATTTGGGTGTAATAATATTAGGTCGAGGATAAAGTTAGATGTGAAAGAAAGTTGGGTGGAATAATTTTAGGTAGAGGACAAAGTTAGATGTGAAAGGAAGTTGGGTGGAATAATGTTAGGTGGACGACAAAATTAGATGTGAAAGAAAGTTAGGTGGCATAATGTTAGGTGAAAGATAAAAAAATGAAAAAACTTAATATCAAATTACATAAAAGTACATATATTATAATAATCTTAAGCAGAACTGACATAAAGTGCATATATTACAACAATATTAAACAGAAATTACATTGAAATAAAGCATTCATTTTCCATACAAAATGGACATTAGATTGCATTTCATCTCTTCATTTTCTGGGGAGAGGTGTTCTTTTGCAATTAGTGTATTTAATATGTTTAGTCCATTTGTTTTATTTTTCATCTTCATTTATTTCATTTTGACTTTTTTGTTGCCTTTCTTTTCTACTTTGGTCCCTTAGCTTTTCGGCCTCTATTCTCTTGTTCATTATTTCCATCTCTATTTCTTTGGTCATTAGCAATGCTCGTATTTTTTTTAGATGCAACTTTATCATCAATAATCTTTTCCTTTTCTCTCCTTTTTTTAGCCGCATCTCTACCCATATGATACACCATTGAAGATGATCTGCTACCTGAAGTATTTGAATTAGAGAAGATTGAATGATTGCCTTCATCAGTCAATCTAGACCTTTTGAACTTCCACCACTTTCTTCAAAGTCCTTCTCAACCTCCAGAGGACAATAAGTAGCATTGTGTTGTATATCCAAACTTTACTTTAGATGTTTGCACATAAATTCATTAAACACAATCAAGTCAGAAAATTTGGCGTTTGTCTTACTTGCGTATAGTGACTGTGTTTCTCGCTCTACGTTAGTCATACTCATTCCATTCTATTTTTTCCCAAGCACTTCCTTGTATGCACTAACCCACTTTTATGCATTTGTATTATGTCGTTTGTAATGACCTTTCATTTACTCCATATTTCTTTCTCCTATTTCTTCTAGTTTTTCAGCTTTAGCTTCATTGTACAAGGTGCTCACACATGCGTAGAGTGAAGAACCTTTCTAATTTTTTTCATTATGTCCTCTTTAACATTCCAACTAGTTGCTGACAACCTTTTCGGATGTGTACTAGGTTGTGAACAAATTTTGAGACACATTTTGAAAGCTATAATGTTCATGTATGGGAATTTGGGAAAATTTTAGCAAAAATTAGGAGAAATAAAATAGTTGCGAGTCTTGAAACTCTTCTGAATTTGGGAAAGAAGGATTGTAAAATCTTTTAAAATTTGGAGAGTTAGCATTGTTTGCAGTCATAGTAAGAAAACAAAGATAGAAATTTGGTTTAGGTGTGAAATTTTAGGTTGGTATATGGAGTCTATTTATAAGGAGTAAAAAAATTATTTGTAAATTATTTCTTTTTAAAAAAATAATAGATATTTATAAAAAAATTCACCTCAAATTTTGTCTCTTTAAAAATATTATGTGAACAAATAATATTGCAACAAGTATACAAAGTAGGATATAAAGTCAGACTACAAAAACAAAAAAACTATAGCCCATTCCTATGGGCCCACCTACCCCACCCGCCCACAATTACCAGGATGGCTCTCTATCCACGGTCATCTGGTTTTTACCGTAGGACCCCCTACCCTACCTATCCTTTCCCAGCTCGAGGATGCCACTACTTATGGTCTATGCAAGTGACTCAAACCTATCAACGAATAGAGTTACAGATCATCATGCATACCAAGTCGCATATCAGAGATCTTTTGTATGAATTCACGTCATGCTGACAAATCGTCCGCATAGCATGTGGTGATTTGGCTGCGCAATGTTTTTGAAAATGTTTTTTAATTAATTTAAAATATATATTTTTTTGAGATTTAAAAAAATATTTAAAAAATATTTAATATCATTTTTCACTATTTTCTTTGAAACAAAGATTTTTTTATTAATTTTAAAAAATTATTTGTATATAATTATCTAAGTTATGTAGTTTATGTTGAGTTAAAAAATTTATTTGAAAAAAAATCATTTCTGAATTTTATAAATAGATGTAATTCTCATTTTATTATTTCTCATCGCTATTTACAAACTTTCTCTCATATTTTTATAATCCTCTCATATAGTACATTTTATCTTAAATTCAGGCTTAAATAGTGGAGGTGATTCTGATTTTGATTCAGAAAAATACTATGCAAAACTATTTAAAACAATATCAAGTCGACATTGAAGCTAATTTTGCACGTTACGTAGCCACAAAGAAGAAGAAGAAGAAGTAGGAAAAACGTGTTGAGTCAGATGCTCAACACCAAGTCAAAGGCATGCTATCAAAAGAATCAGGGAGTTAGTGATGAACGATTGGTGAATGACTACTTTACTGATAACCCAACAAATAATGTTGATATATTTCGGCACATGTTTTGCATGTAGAGACATCTATTCCTTCGCATTATGGAGACGATAGGTGTTGATGATCCATATTTTTAGCAAAAGAGGGATGCGGTCGATAAAGTTGGAATATCTATATTGCAGAAAGGTACTACACCAATAAGGATGCTCGCTTATGAGACATCAGTAGATTCTATAGATGAATATATTAGAATTGGAGAAACAATTACAAAAAAATTGTTAAAGAAGTTAGTAGAAGGCACCCTTGGATGTTTTGATGCAGAGTTCTGAGAAGGCTCACTGAAGCTGTTCTAGCAAGATTACTAACAATTGAACCCTTTTCTCATATACTTCACATCAAAGCATCCAATGATGCATTTTACGAACTTCTTCAAAGATTCCATTATTAGTGTTTCACCAATCCGCAAGAACTCATTCACGAAATTAGCTGTGTATTATAGGCAAGCATCCACATTGTTATAATACATTTCTGCAATGTGGACAATCTAAGTTTACCTGTCCATCATTATTTTACTAAAAATATAGATCGACAATACTCACCGCCTCTACAATTTGAAAGAACAAAGGTCTTTGCATGCAAAACCTACATCAGAACATATGATCATTATATGTTGGATGCTTGCCAAAATAGTCGTTCACCAAGTGTTCATCACTAGCTCCTCGATCTCCAAGAAAGATGATTATCAAAAAATGAGAAGATCATAAAATATGAGAGGAGAGTGTGTGAATTGGTGAGAAAAAATAAAATGAGAATAATCTCTATTTATAAAATTTTAAACGATTCTTGGTCAATTAAATTCTTCGGGTCATCGAAACTACATAAATTAGAATATTAAATATAAATTTTTTATTAGAACTCAATGGTACAAAATGGTACAAATATTTTAAAAAAAATCAAAAAATATTTTAAAACTGCATGGCAAAAAAAATTACTCGGATTAAACAAGACGCGCCATGTAGGTAGAGTGCCAACATAGCAGAGGAATAAAAATGCTTTCCTTACACGTGAGACTTAGGGATGACGATGGGTAGGGTCGGGTAGGGTATTAATACGACTCCACCCATACCCTAGTTTAAAAAGTCAGACCCATACCCTACCCTAAACCCTTAAATTTTTTCATTACTAGATTCATACCCTTACCTTCAGGGTCTATAGGGTCTATAAGGTCTTATAGGGTCCGACCTTCGAATTAAATACAATATATTTTTTAATAGAAATTTTAATTTTATATATAAATTTAAACTAAATCATAATGAATATATTAAATTTTATTAAAAATATCTAATATATCACTAAAAATAATTGAAAAAGTTAATTTTGTAGAGTATACTTAAGAATATTTGAGAAATATTTTATATTTTATAAATAAAAAATTATAGTAATAAGTCAAATTAGAGTTTTCTTATGGTCTGGTTAGGATAGGGTCTAAATTAGAGTAAAAGGGTAAGGGTAGGATAAGATTTCATAGATTCATACCCTACCTTCAACCCTACCTTTAAATGTAGGCATGATCCATATTATACCCTATACCCAGTCAAAATCAACAGATCCTTGACTCACGAAATAAGAGTAAGGTCCGACCCACAGGATATGGACATTTCCATCCCTAGTGAGACTCTGCGGGTATCAATTTAGAGGCAAGACTCCCATCCACGTCACCACATGGAGAGCGTACGCTCGACCATTGGTCTTAGGTTTTGACCACATGAAAGTTCTATTGTTTTGAACTATATGTAGATTGAACTAGTAATACAATAAGGTTGATCGAGGGTAAGAAATTTGGGTAACACTTTATTATTCCTTTGATTTATTTTAAAAGTTTAACTGGTTGATTTGTTCTATTGTTGATATAATTTTATAATGCACTTAGTCATCAACCATGCTAGTTATGGATCAGTTTGACCTTGACCCTTTTTGGGTAATATAATCAATAATCTTCTTAATATAACATTTTTCCCTAGACCTAAATTTGACCAATGTACAAAAATCAGCTTGATCTGTTTATTTTTTGTAGTGCATTAATATAAATAAATTAGTACCTCAATAGATTAATATTCTTCATAATGCAGTGTTGTTTCATTGTCCCAATTCGGACCAAATAATTTGATAATTTAAAGAAATTATCATATATTTGTGGAGACCTCTGAGTAAGTATAAGTAAAGAAATATAGACTTGATTTTTTCTTTATTGTTGCATTTTATTTAGGGTAAATTACATCTGGCCCCCTGTAGTTTGGCATATTTAAGGTTCGACTCTCCGTTTTTTGCAAACCGATTAAAAAATCTCTACTGTGCAAACTAATTATACAATTTCCTCTCTCATGTCAGAATCGACATTTTTTCCGGCGAGAAGGCACGAAAAAAGACTAAAATCCTCCTCTACTAAAAAATTAAAAAAAACTAAATCAAACAAAAAAAATAAACAACCGAGGGACCTCCACCTCATCCTCCTCCTCCTCCCCTCCTTTTCTTCTTCTTCAAATTCCTCAAACCCAGAAACCCAAAATAACAATCAAATAACACTCCACCGAAGCTATTCTTTTTCTCAGCAAAATTATCCCAGAATAACAATCAAATAACACTCACAGTAGCGAAGACCGTCCCTTCCAAAGGGCACGCACCTCCTCGGTTTTCACCATGGTGGACCCGCAGTAGGGCTATCCCCTTGTAGGCCCTACCCGATCCAACCCCTCGGAAAGGAGTCCTCCTCCGCCTCCCCGCTCCTCCCCTGTGACGCCGCCTTGCTTTCAGACTCCTCCCAGGCCGTCGACACCATCACTGCTGCCCATGCCAACTACATACGCATCATCGTCGCCAGAGGGTCCTATCGTCGCTTCTCCTCGGACTGGTGGCTACGGCCGATCTTCTGCGAATTAGGGTTTCGTACAATGGAACCATCCCTTCCAATTTGACGACGGCGAGGATTTGTGGTCCAAGGATGAGTTGCGGGGGTCAGGAGGAAGAGCTTGTGGTCGAGGATGAGCTGCGGCTGCTGGGTTCCCTCTTGGCCTTCCATGACTCTCGCCACTCGTCCGATGAATTTGTGTTTAGTCATTGTTTATTACAGGCTTTTGGGTTCTGGGTATTGTAAAGTTTGGAACTTTATTGCTGTTTGTGTTGTTCTTTACTTGATGTTCTTTGGATTAGTAATGGTAGAGTTGGGTTTCTGGAATTTACTTGATGTTCTTTGGATTAGTAGTGGTGAAGTTGGGTTTCTGAAACTTTATTGTTGTTTGTGTTTGTTTTTAACAATTGATTCCCATGAGTAATTATGTGGTCTTCAATTATTCTTGATGTTATTTCAAATTTGATAAGATGTAAAGTTAACAAGGGACGATTTATTACACAGGAGGTAGGAGGAGGAGGAGAAGGAGGAGGAGGAAGGAGAGAGAAGAAGAAGAAGAGGATGAGGAGGAGGTCCCTCGGTTGTTTATTTTTTTGTTTGATTTAGTTTTTTTATTTTTTAGTAGAGGGGCATTTTAGTCTTTTTCCGTGCCTTCTCGCAGGAAAAAACGTCGATTCTGGCATGAGGGGGGAAATTGTACAATTAGTTTGCACAGTAGGGGTTTTTTAATCGATTTGCAAAAAATGGGGGGACGATCCTTAAATATGCCAAACTACAGGGGGTCAGATGTAATTTACCCTTTTATTTATTTTAGGAAAATTAATGATTTTTTCTTTATGGTTTCCGGAGTTCCCAAAAGGGTACACTTGATAACGCAAGACATATCACTTAAAAAATGATGGCACACTTCATAACTACCATCTTTCTAAAATATTAGGACAAATTACTAAAGATCTCCTGTATATGGTTAAATATACGCTTTAGTCTCTCATTTTTGGTAAGTAATTTTGTTTCCTTCCCTGTGTTTGGTTTTATTATACACACGAATCCCTCTTTAATGCAATATAAATAACTTAGTTACCTATACCAGAAATGTAAATACATAAATTAGGGAGTGGATTTGTTGGGGAGACTTTATGAGTCCCCATATGGAGAGTAGAGTAATTTGGTAAAATTCTATTAATGAGATTTTCTTTCCATAATCTCTGCAATTACTATCTTTTTTGAATTGGTTGATTTCTCTCTCCCATTAATTAACCTCCTATCTAATTAGTCAATAAACCAATAAATTAATAAATCAGTAAACCAATAAATCAATAAACTAAAAAATTAATAAACCAGTATCAATAAACTAATAAACCAATAAACCAATAAATTAATAAACTAACAAACCAATAAATCAATAAACTAATTAATCAATAAACCAGTATCAATAAACCAATAAATTAATAAACCAGTAAACCAATAAATCAATAAATCAGTATCAATAAATCAATAAATCAATAAACTAACAAACCAATAAATCAATAAACTAATAAATCAATAAACCAGTATCAATAAACCAATAAATCAATAAACCAATAAACTAATAAACCAATAAACTAATAAACTAATAAATCAATAAATCAATAAACTAAAAAATCAATAAACCAGTATCAATAAACTAATAAACCAATAAACCAATAAATCAATAAACTAACAAACCAATAAATCAATAAACTAATAAATTAATAAACGAGTATCAATAAACTAATAAATCAATAAACCAATAAACTAATAAACCGATAAACCAATAAATCAATAAATCAATAAAAGGTAAGTCGATATTGTGAAAAAGGAGGTATTAAATATCTCGGAATTTATTTAAAAAGAGGAGGTATTAAATGTCTCGGTTTTTACGGGAAAAAATATCAAAGGTTAGTGTTTAAATTTAAATTTTGCTTAAAAAGAGGGATATTTATGATAATGGGACTAAAAAGAAGGAATGCATTAAATACTTGAGTTTTTTAATATTGATAAACAGAGAAAAAAGAGGAAGTCATTAATTGTTTGACTTTTTAGGTTTGGGTATTAGGTCAAAAATGCCTTTGAGTTATTTACACCATTAGATCAGAATATTTTTAAAAAGATGCTAATCAGATGGTCTAGATTTGAGTCCCCATATGGGGACACTCCCTATAAAGTCCCCATAGAATCCAATTTCCATAAATTACTCACTTTCTTTCCCTCCTCCGCTAGACCGCCACTCCCTTTTACCTCAGCTTGTGATCTTTCTGGTCAGCAACCATAGACGGAAAGAGATGAGACAAATCTTCATTCCCAATTCTGAATTACGGCTCGCCATAATAGATAGATCAACACAGGGACGACGGGTGCCACCAGCTTCGAGCCCTCCCCTGCCCACACAAATTAAAAAGGGGGAAAGGTGCAAAAAAGGGGAAGCGCGGATTTTTTAATATATGTATATGTGTATATCATTGTCACTATCGAGCTAATTTTTTTTGAAAAAAGTTTTTAATTTTTTTTGAGATTTTTTTAAAAAATTTTGAAAATAATTTTATAATGTATTGAATATTTTTAATATTTTTAATGTTTATAAAAGTATTTATATTTATTAATTCAATTTACGTTATTCAATTTATGTAATTTGATATAATTGTTTAATTGAAATATATATATGTAATTATGTAAATTTAGTTGGAAAAATGTAATTTTAGTTTGAATAAAGTAATTATGTAATTTTGGTTGTAATTTGGCAAAATTATGTAATTACATAATTGTGTGCATATATATAACTTAATATAATTATATAATCTGATAAAAATTTGTGTAACTTAATATAAATTCTAACCCTAAATACTAAATTCTATATTTTATGTATTTAAAATTCAAACTCTTTATAAGTTTTTTAATTTTGTAATCAATTATGTAATTTAATATAATTATATAATTTGGAAAAAATTATGTAATTCAATGTAAAGCATAAATCATAATCCTGAAAAGTAACTTCTATGTATTTGTTCAAATTATTTATAAATTTTTCAATTTAATTATGTATTTTTCAATTCCATGTATTTTTTTGTTCGAAATTAATTTTAACATTTTTAAATTTGTTTAAATTATATCTAAATTTAATATAATTAATAGTATTTTAAAAAGAAGGAGAGTTGACATAAATGTAGTGGGTGTTTGGTTGGATGATAAATACTTATCAGCCAATATTTTGGTGTTTGGTGAATTAAAAAAAATAGCTATTGGAACCCAACTGTTAATTTTTCCAACAATTAGAATTTATAGTTGTTACATTTAACTGATGGCTATTACAATATCAAATTACTAAATAGTGCTCGATTCAGATAATTCTTAATTAAATATTAAATTAAGATGAACACTTTTTTAATTGGCGAAAACATAGATATAAATACTAAATATTATTATATAAAATATTAAATTCAGAGGGGCACTTTTTTTATTGGCAAAAATATAAAAATAAATACTAAATATTACTATATTAAATATTAAATTAATAGAGACATTTTTTTAATTGGCGGAAGTATAAAGATAAATAATATGTACTATATTAAATATTAAATTAAGAGAGACATTTTTTAATTAGAAAAAGCATAAATATAAATAATATGTAATATATTAAATATTAAATAATGATGTTTATTAGTCAATTACCCTTATAAGTAATTTTATAGTTTAAGAGCAACAACCAATGCTAGTTTACCAAATACTTTTGCAAAAATCAGTTATCAGCTATCAACTGAGTACTATCAGCCAATAGCTGATCAGCTAACAACCAACAGCTAATGGCTAAATTTCATCAGCCGTATCAAACAGACCCGTAGTGTAGAAAAAAATTGAATTGAAGAACATAAATTGGCGTGAAAAAAATATAACAAAAATGAAGAGAGCTACTACCGTGGAGGCCCTTAAATCGGACGTATTTTGTTTCCAAGTCAAAGGGGGCCCAAATCCCCCGTAGCCAAATGGGTCAAGAAGACAAGAAGTAAATGGCGCCACTCTTTTTTAAACATTTTCGTGAAAGGAAATTTTGTTATTTATTAACCAATCGCAACCAAGGACAAATTAGATCAACCCCTCGACGAACGAATCAGGATCTTGAAGATTTACTGGAATTGGCTTTGATTAGTTATAGAATCGGATCATTTTTAAGTCCTCATTGTTAAAAAAGATGGGGACATTTTTGACTCCTCATTTTTGAGACCTCATTAAGTTATAGATTTATCGGATCATACAAAATCTTATTTGAATTTTTGAAACAATATTTTTTTATTTTCTTACTAAACCTAACATCAAGCCCATGGGTTGTCACGATCTCAGACCTCCGGTTGCAAAGTTAAAAAATGTGATGTAGCAGGACACGTATGGAACAAAAACGATATAGTATTGTTTCGTTAATTTGCAAGAACAATGAGAAAAAAAACATGACGAGGAAGGAAAATCGTAAGTCTTTATTTATCAAAATCAATCAATTTTTTAAAGGTAAACTTATACACTGTTGTCAAGGCTCAAATTTTATACCTTATTGAATCTACAATTTCTTTTACCGTTAGACTATAAGTCATTTGATTCAATCTCGTCCTCTTTACTGGGTCGTAGAAAACCCGTGTCAAAGATGGGGTCATTCAACTTCGACATAACATTTGGTGGTACCAACACACACTTGGGTGGAGTGGCAAGGGCTCCTCCCAGTTTAACCGGGGTCGAGTGTTCGATTCTCAGGGTATGCAGCCGTGTTAAATATTGTGATGGTACAGCTTTGCCGCCCTCAGGAGTCCTACCCGGCTGGAAATGCGTGAGCATTTGCCCACCATTTTATTCGACCAAAAAAAAGACATAACATTTGGTGGTGTGGTGGTGGTGTTGCGTCGTTTGGTGGTGGTAATCAAGGCTTGTCACCTCTTTAAACTTCACTATTTTTCAAATTTGATCGACTTCGAATCAAATTTTTGACAAATCGAATTAGAAAATAATCAAATCAAATTTTTGACGAATTAAATTATATCGAATTACGAATTGATTTCTAACTCGAGTTTATGTCTCCTTATGTGTGTCCCCTACTTGTCTTGTTGTTTCTGATTGTTCTCTCGAATCAACAGAATAGCACTTCATCATTTTTACAAACATTATCCCTCACTGTCATCCATAACTAACCCATCATTTTTAAAAAATCATTATTAGCAATCCTCCTATGTTTCTGCCACTTAAGTCTTAACTTAACTACCTCTCAAAAAATTAATGCAATTTCCGTCCGTTATCTCACCTTCTCTAAATAAATCATAACTAACCCATCGAAAAGATTGTTTTGGTTTTATCCAAAACTTAAAAGCTTATTATTAGTTAATATTAGCAATAAATCACCTGTCTCTCTCTCTCTCTCTCTCCCTCCCCAAAAATCAATTTCGTTCCCGTCCATTTCCTCTCCCTCCCTAAATCCTTCGGCTCCAGCTTAACAGCATTGGATTCGGTCTCATTCTGTTCTTTCTCCGGGGACAACCGAAGAAATCCCCGGCGACCCATTTGAGACCGGATCCTCGTGCGTGTACTCATATCCTTGATTGCTGATTTTCTCGATCAGAGGCCCATAAAGTTTGCACCTTTTGAGTTTTCCTTTTCTGGGTTTTTTTCTTGGGGTTCTTGGGAAATGGGGATATGAAATACGGGAAATTTTGGTGGAATATAAGATTAAATTTGATGGGGAATTGTTTTAGTT
>SOPF01013773.1:0-10552 GCA_012979155.1 Hypericum perforatum | reverse complement strand
CCCAATACACATGCAAACCTATAAGTCCTCGAATCAGATGATCAAAGGTAGAGAAGATGGATAATACAGTTTGTAGTTGGCTTCCTAATCTAAGATCAAGAAAAAGGCTCACTCAAATGGTTAAAACAATGGATATATAAGGGATTTTGTCTCTAAGGCTCTAGGCTCAATGTCAAAGAATGCCCCCATCCTATCACTAACTTCCACACAACCTAGACTACGATAAGTACTAGTAGGATACCTCGATCAACTGACTTTAGTATGCACCTCATGAAAAATATAGAGACGGATGTCTCTTCTTTTGGCTCAAATACTCACAAAGTTCACTCATCAATCCTCTAGTCTAGTCTATATAGTAAAACCACTAATCTAAGCAACATAGTGCAAGATTTCTACCAATTCTTAGGCTTTCTGCTCGAATTAAATTCCTAACTAAGAAAATGATAAAATTCTAACACAAGTTAAAATTTTTAGAGGGGGATCAAATTTTTGAAAAATTCATGCCAAGTCTAAACCTAAACAAAACAACCTAATATGCTAACATACTAAACAACATAAAAGGAAGATTCCTAGAAGGAACCCTCCCCCACACTTGAATGACATATTGTCCTCAAGGTGTCTAAGATACTAATAAACACCTAAATGCAAAACATGCATAGACATAAATAAACATGCAACACATTAACTCACTAATGGCATGTCATGTAAACTATCTCCTTGTGACCTTTTCGGCATTAAGCCTAATAAGATCACCTTGTAGTAAAACAACACAACCATCAAATGAGTTACAAACACACAAAATCAAAAACAGAGTCAAAATACATGAAAATACATAAACCAAGAAGACAAATAAAGAAGAATAAAAAAGTAGGGAAATAGGAGCTCCCTGTCAATCATCTAAAGTTGGAGGAGGTGGTGGGAATGTGAAGCCGCTGCTAAAGTTTTCCGCCTAGGTGCGCATCCACTCAGCATATGCTCGTTGCTGCTCGTAATGCTCCTGTTGGCACACCAGTGATCTCTTTGGTTGGCGTAGAATGCCTTCTGCTCCTCTCCCTGAGCTCTAAGCTCAGCCTCTATGCGAGCATTGTACTCATACTGGCGGTCCCATCCAGCTATGTTGCTAACTGCGTAGTCTTGTAGTTGCACACCATAACTATAAAGCTACTCTCCGTGACCACGTAGCTGTACCTGTAAAACAGCAAATTGGTCATATAAAAACTGCATCTCTACCTATAAATCATGTACACGATGACTCGGCCCTGCTTCATCGTGATGAGCCAAGGCCTATTGTTCTTGTTCCTCCTCTCTTTATGCTAGCATCTGCACTGGTGCCCCAAGGCATATCAAGACTGCCTGTCTCTCCTCCCAAGGCTTGTATTCAACAACCTCCACTCCATCCATCATTGTCTTCTTGATCAGTTTGCTATAGCTAAGTTTCTCGATGTTCAATGACACCGGTTCCATAATTGATCCACGAAAGTCTGCAAACTGCTCAGAAAAATGGTGACGTGCAATGCGGGAAATAATATGCCCTAAGTGCCCTAGGTTTCCTATCACTAATAGATCTAGCAAAGCAGTCGATGATCATAGCAAAGATGCTAAAAGGGATATCATGGTGTAGGCAGTCAATGGCATAAAGCTGAGATTGGAAGACTTTAAACTCTTTCCATTGACCACTAATGGTCAGAGTCATAAAGCAATAGAGGATGCCTAAATATAATTCTCTAATTAGCGCGTTAGGTGCCTTCCCCAACTCGTATCTCTCAAAACCCATAATCTTGTGCCATGCCCGATGGGCCTGACTAGTGGGTGTGAAGTCTAATACACCTACTCTAGCCTTAAGGCTAAAGAGTGCATTAAACTCACTCCCATCCATGCTAAAGTTAGTGTCAAATACATGTGCAGTAAATAATCATCTGTTAGCCGCCACCTGCAATGTGCAATAGAACTTTAGAACAAGTTTCTGCCTAGCCATAATACTCCTCATCGCAAAGTATCTCCACCCTAACTTCCTAAAAGTCGACCTCAACTATCTATCTACCCCTAATTTCTTCATGTCATCCAAATCAATTGTAAAATGACTAAGGGTAGTAAGTTATGAGAATCTTTGACACCTCTCTCCCTCCCAATCATGGAAGATTGCAAAGGGAGCGTTGTAGCAGACATGGATGTTAGAAAGTGGAGAATCTGGGAGAGAATGCGAAAGGTTCCTCGCGCGCTTCCTCCAATCTCCGTGTTGAATCCGGCTAGATCCTACATAATCTGCCATTGAGAAAGGTATTTTAGGTGTCGGGTTTTACATGAAAATGGTTGGGAAGGGTTGGGCTTATGAAATTTGCAAGTTTAGGATGGCAGGAATTTTTGGAATTTGAAAACTTATGAAAAATGGCGCACGCTAGAGACTTTTATAAATTGTTCTACCCAAAACTAACGTACACCAGGTCCACTGGCGTGCGCCAGCTTTTCTGGCATGTGCCAGAATCTCTGGTTCATAAGACATGGCGTGCGCCAATTATGTACACCCCACAAAAAATTCACACTTAAGATATAAACATTAAAACTAATATAACAAACGCAAGAAATGAAACATGCTAATTCTAATTTTTTGGCTTTTATGTATGTTGCATTCCTAGAAAGCTTGAAAACCAGACGCCCCATCCGTATGGGTCAAAAGTGCAACTTATACATTTTTAATTCACATAACTCATGAATGGCATACCATGACAAACTACCTCTTCGTGCAAATTTTTTGGCTTTAAGCCTAATAGGGTCACGACGTAGTAGTACGGTACACTCATTTTGCGAGTTAGTGCTATTCTTGCTACAGTCTCCATCATTTTCTAATTTTTTGCACCTTGGACAAAATTCAAATCTCTCCATCCTCCTCTTATAGGCACTCTTTGATGTTCCTCTAGAGTGCCTCAAGAAATTGTCTTCTCGTCTCTTAATTCTCAAGGTCTTTTGTGCTCGACAGAAAATGATGAGACATATGTCAATCGGGATCTTCCTAGAAACTAAGACACTCACTAGATGAATATACTTAGCACAAAACATCCTATTCTTTATTCTCTGCAGGTAAAAGAGCCTTACTTTGTTCCAAATGTTCAAGCACTTGATGGCACATAAACTGATTGCACCTCCGCATCTCAATTAATGTCGCCCCCTCTAATGTAAATTTTGCATCATTGGCCATTGACTCTAAAGACTACCCCTTGCTATCTTGCAAATCTAGTGCCCCAAAAAGGAACACATTGATAATCTGGTATGGGCCGCTCCACTTGGATTTGAGCTTCCTGGGGAAAAGTCTTAATCGCGAGTTATAGAGAAGAACATGCTGCCCCTCCTTAAAATCTTTCTTGATGATATGGACATCATGTCTTCTCTTGGTCCTTTCCTTGTAAAGCCTTGAGCTTTCGAATGCCAAGTCACGCATTTCCTCCAACTCTTTAAGTTGGAGAATTCTATGCTCCCCAACCTTTTTATAATCGTAATTAAGGGTCTTGATTGCCCAAAATGCACAATGCTCAAGCTCCACTAGAAGATGACATGCCTTGCCATAAACAAGCCTATAATGCGACATTCTTATTGGTATTTTGAATACCATTTGATACACCCATAAGGTATCATCAAGCTTGTTTGACCAATCTTTCCTTACTGTTCAGACCGTCTTTTCCAAGATTTTCTTGAGTTCTCAGCTTGAAAGCTCAACTTGTTCGCTAGTTTAGGGATGAAAAGGTGTTGCCACCTTGTGCATTACCCCATATCTTGTTAGCAGGACTTCAAATTGCTTGTTGTAGAAATATGACCCACCAACGCTAATTATTGCTCGTGGCACTCCAAATCTCGAGAAGAGCTTCTTAAGAAATCGGATAACTACTCTAGCATCATTTATTGGTGATGCCAAAGCTTCTACCCACTTTGAAACATATTCTACTCCTACCAAGATATATTTATTGCCATATGATGTTGGGAAAGGACCCATAAAGTCCAATCCCCAAATGTCAAAGAGCTCAATCTCTAAAATTCCAGATAACAGCATCTCATTCCTCTTTAAAATATTTCCTGTTCTTTGGTAGTGGTCACACTGCTCAACATAACTACATGTGTCCTTGAAGATGAAAGGCCAATAGAATCTATATTCGAAGACTCATAATGTGGTTCTTGAAGTTCCATAATGACCTGAGTAGGGAGTGTTATGGCATTGCTCTAAAATATTTGCTACTTCCCAACTGGCAATGCAACATCGAAGAACCCCATCACTGTACCTCTTGAAAAGGTATGGATCATCCCACACATACATCTGAATATCCCATAGAAATTTCTTCCTTTGGGGATAACTCAGATCTGTCAGAATAATTCTTCCAACTAAAAAGTTGGCATAATCTGTATACCAGGGAGCTTCTAATCAACGACAACATTTTTTGCTCCTTTCTTGTCCTTAATGGACAAGTCGAATTCTTGGAGTAACAAAATCCAGTGCATCAAGCGAGGTTTAGCATCTTGCTTTGAGAAAAGATATCTCAAAGCTGCATGATCAGTATAAATTATAACTTTCGAACCAAGCAAGTACGGTTTGAATTTATCACAAGCGTAAACAACCGCAAGAATCTCCTTCTCTGTGGTTGTATAATTGAGTTGAGCACCTACCAGTACTCTACTAGCATAGTAGATGACATGGAGTTTCCCCTCTTTCTTCTGCCCGAGCACACAACCCAAAGCGATATTACTAGCATCACACATCATTTCGAATGGAAGCTTCCAATCCAGTGATGAAATCACAGGAGCTGTGATAAGAGCTTTCTTGAGAGCACCAAATGCCTTAAGGCAGTGCTCATCAAAGTTGAAGGATACATCCTTAACTAACAAATTTGTTAGAGGCTTAGCAATTAGAGAGAAGTTCTTGATGAATCTTCTGTAAAATCTGGCATGACCCAGAAATCCTCTAACTCCTTTAACTGTGGTTGGTGTATCTATTTTCTCTATCACCTCTGTCTTAGCTATATCTACTTCCATTCCAGATCTAGAAATCTTATGCCCAAGGACTATTCCTTCATCTACCATAAAATGACACTTTTCCCAATTGAGCACAAGGTTCTTTTTATCACATCTCTCCAATACTTTGTCTAGGTTGTCAAGACAGTGATCAAATGAGTCTCCGAAAATAGAGAAGTCATCCATGAAGACTTTCATAATCTTTTCGTTCATCTCCCAGAAAATAGACTTCATACAATGTTAGAATATTGCTGGGGCACAACTTAATCCAAAAGGTATTCTGCGATATACAAAAATACCAAAGGGACAAGTGAAAGATGTCTTCTCTTGATCTTTGGGGTATATTGCAATTTGGTAGTAACTAGAGTACCCATCCAAAAAGCAATAATAAGAATACCTGCTATCCTCTCCAATATTTAATCAATGAATGGAAGTTGAAAATGATCTTTCCATGTGGCGTTATTCAATTTATGATAATTGATGCACACTCTCCATCCGATCACAGTTCTTGTTGGAATGAGCTCCCCTTCCTTGTTGATCACAACAGTCATTTCCCCTTTCTTGGGAACACAATGTATTAGGCTAACCCACTCACTATTCGAGATCGGATAAATAATTCTGGCTTCGAGGAGTTTTATCACTTCCTTCTTAACAACCTCTTTCATATTAGGATTAAGTCTCCTTTGTTGGTCTACTCTCGGCTTCGCTCCATCCTCCATGTGAATGTGGTGCATCACAATTACCGGGCTTCTCTCCTTGATATCTGATATTTGCCAAGCAATGGCCTTAATCCATTTGTTCACAACTGTGAGCACTTTCTCTTCTTCTTCCTTAGTGAGCTTGTTTGATATAATAATAGGTAATCTCCCTCCATCTATTTAGAACACATATCTCAGATACGAGGGTAGCTCTTTCAGTTCTAAGAAAAGAGCTTTTACAATTGAGGGTGGAGTACGATATTTCAAGTGAATTTCTAACTCCTCAAGTAGACATTTCTTGTCAATTTCCTCCTTCACTTCTTCCACGATATCCTCCTCTTCTTTCTCTAGTTCTTTATCCTCAATTCTAGAGATGTTTTCCTTGCAGAAATCGAGGATACACTCATCTACAACATCAATTTTCATGCACATCCCTTCATCAAGAGAATGGCGCATAACACTTGTCATGTTGAACTCAACCTTCTCGTCTCCAATTCTGAGCACCAATTTACCGTTATGCATATCTACCAATGTATGTGCAGTGTTGAGGAATGGTTTGCCGTAAATGAGTGGACAGTTCTTGTCCTGAGAGAAATCTAGAACCAAAAAGTCAATTGGGAAGATAAACTTGTCAATCTTCACCAGGACATCCTCAACCATACTGTATGGTTTCTTAATAGTTTGGTCTGCTAACTAGAGAAGCATAGAAGTTGGCTTAACTTCACACAAACCTAGTTTTTGAAATATAGACAAAGGCATCAAGTTGATACTTGCGCCTAAATCACACATATATTTTGGAAACTCGGTTTCACCAATGAAACAGAGAATTTTAAAACTCCCCGGATCTTTTAGCTTCATCAGAAGATTCTGTGAGATTAGAGAGCTACAATCAGCCATGAGGGTAACTGTTTCTCCATCCTCCCACTTCCTCTTCTTAGTGACGAGTTCCTTTAGAAACTTGGCGTAGTGTGGAACTTGATCTAGCATCTTTAAGAAAGAGACACTTATTTCTACGTTCTTCATTTTTTTCACGAAATGGAGAAATTTCTCATCCATCCCCAATTTTTGCTTTACCCTCTGAGGATAAGGCAGAATGGGGACCATTAGTGGTGATGGTACGTAAACTTCTTCTTTCTTTACAACTTCTTCTTGTAGGACATTATCCTTAAGAACTTCTTCCTCCTAATCCTTGTTTGGACTTTCCACATCATTCTATTTGACTTTTTGAAAAACTAATTCCTTGCCACTTCTCAAGGAGATTGCATTAACTTGTCCATGAGGATTTGCCTCAGTAGAACTTGGGAGAGAGCTAGATGCTCTTTGTGCATTTGTCTTTGCAATTTTCCCAAGTTGTACTTCCATGTTACGCATGGTAGTAGTTTTCTCCCAAGAACCCACGTGGTTGAAAACCAGATGGTGGTCCTTGTTGCAAGATACGTAAAGGCAATCTTTTAGCAGGAACGATCGCCATACTGTCATCATTGTTTTTATCTTTCAATGAGAAGTTAAGGTGATTTCTCCTTCCAAGATTGTATGTAGAGGAACATGGATTGTTTACCATTCAGTTTCCTCCTTGTCCTTGACCACTCACAAAGTTGACCTGCTCTGTAGGTTGGCTCATCATTGCACATTGACTAATCTCGTGGCCAGTATTGCCACAAGCTTTGCAATGCTATTGTAATGCAATAACATCAACTTTTTTAGAGTCAAATTGCACAATTGCTTTGCCATCAAGTCTAACTGAGCTTGAAAAGATGAGGAAGCATCAAGTTCAATCATTCCTCTTTTCTTGCTTCGCTCAGTTACCTCCATTAACTCTCTAATGGGTTATTTTTTTCTCTCATTTGTGATTATCCTATTTGTTACTGCCAGCTCTTCTAGAATAGGTGGGCTTCATCCCTTTCCTTTCTCAAGAAATTTCCATTGGACGCTGAATCAACAGTTTCCATAGTTGTTGGCGACAGCTAAAATAAAAAGTCTTAAGTAGAGACTCCTCAGACAAACCCTGGTACTGGCATTTTTGTTGCAATTCCTTAAATCTCTCCCAAGTTTCACTCAAAGACTCTCCTTCATATTGTTTGAAGTTGGTGATCTCCTTAACGAGCTTGTTAGTCTTTGAGTAGGGGAAATATTTTTCAAGGAAAGTATTTGCCAATTCTCCCATATGGTTATTGGAGTACTCTTAAGTTGCTTATACTAAAGTTTAGCCTTGTCCCTTAACGTATAAGGAAATATTATGATCTTAACAGCATCATCGGAACCTCCAGGATACTTAAAATTATCAGCTAATTCCATGAAGTTCCCCAGATGTTCATTGAGATCTTCATTAGGCAAACCATAAAACTGACCCAAAGCTTGAAGCATATGAATCACGGCTGGCTTAATTTCAAAATGATTAGCTTCAACAGCTGGCCATTGGATTCCCATTTTGGCTCCTTCGTATGTTGGTCTCCCATGGTCCATTAGAGAATGTCTAGGGGCATAAACTCTAGCCCCTTGACCCTCTTGCCTTTGGTCCATTCTTTCTTTCTCTTGTCTCTCCTTCCGTAATGACCTTTCTAACTACGTTATTTCCTCTTCAATCTCCAACGGAGAAATGTTGGCGGAAAGGGTTAATGGCATGCAAGTAATTTGTCAAACAAGATAAGTCACTTAGTCTAAAAGTAAACCAAAAATAAAAATAAAAATATACTAATCCGAGTTTGTAAACCAAATTGAGAGTCTAAATTCTCAATCCCCGGCAATGGTGCCAATTGATTTTGCACTTTTTCTTTCGGTTTTAGGTCCGGCACAAGTTTGTTTCGCTAATGCCTCTGTTAAAAGTTCTACTTCAAATCTACTTAACAAAATGATCGGTCGTTCATGCGAGGGGTCAGTCTAGCGTATGCCAACTATATATGGTGTGCGCCAACATTCAACCAAACCAACCCAAAGCTCAGGCACGTGCTAACTTTTCTTGGTATGAGCCAAAAAGCTCTCGGATGAATAACCTGGCGTGCGCCAACAAGGTATGGCGTGCGCTAATTCAGTTGCAGAATTGTAGCAGATTGCAACAATAAGTAAGTACAGGTTTGTTAATCTATAGAGATTGAGTTGTTAGGCCTACTCTAAGGTTTACTTACTTAACTAGGATCAGATTATGAAGTTTGTTGTTGAACTTAAGTGAACTAAAGTCTTAAACATCAAACAAAAAGAGCATAAGAACTAACACATAGATAGTTTTGGTTATAAAACAGATTATCAACAACACACAAGCTAAAAGTGAGCTAAGTACCTTAAAAGCCAATGTAACCAAGTGATTTAGAGAGTAAACGAAGCATGTGACATGGTACGAGTGTTTCAAAGGCAATCAATCTACACTTTCGTGCTAGAAAGATCTAAATTGATCCTTAACCAAGCTTAGAAGGTTAGATATGTTCTTTCGATCCCACCAACCAACTAAACTTAGTTAAAAACCAACTATGCATATCACTCAAAGCAAAACTAGCCTATATACTAACTAACTAATGGAATAGTAAACTAAATATCTAATCTATCTTATCTAACTAAAATATCTACACTAAATTATCTAAAAAGGAGTCAGCAACTTGTCCCCTTTCTTCCTGAAAGCTCTACGCCGCCCTTCTCAAATCTTGGCATTTTGTTTGTCCAACACTCAGATTATTTTACTTCTGTCAGAATAGACTGGCGTGCGCCAGCTTCATGTGGCGTGCGCTAGGTCTTCGCGATTTCCATCTTTGAGTACATCTGGTCGTCTGAGTGAATGGTCATCTGAGTAACGGCTACTTGGCGTATGCCATAAAGGGTTGGCGTGCGCTAGCTTCTCGTGCTAAGCACTCCTTGGCATCGCGACTTCCTTCTCGTCCATACCTTTGCGTGTTCACTAGATCGTACTCCACTTCATCTCGAATAAGCTCTTAAAAGTAAGAAAACTCAATGAAAAATGATAAACTCAACATAAATACACAATGAACAAAAATTAACACTATGACAACTAAAACACAACTAAATTAACCTAAAACACTAAGAACAACCTAATAAAATGACACGAATAATGAGTGTATTTAACACTCATCACCAACTTATTTATGGTCAAACCGACCTTTGGAAGACCTTATCACCTCGGGAAGCGGAGCTCACAACCATTTTTAAGGCCATCTCCTTAGACTACACATGCAAACCCTAGCCCGCCACGTGGTGGCTCACTATTGGGTGAGACGCACACCTCATCTACATGCAAGGCACCCTCATGTGTCAACAGGACGACCTGGATGACATGGCCGTCTCTGATTGGGCCACGTCGGCCAGGTCAACCTAGTCAACTTTTTTATAAAAAAATCAAAAACATTTCTAAAAATTACTTTTACCACTACTTTTGATGTTTGAACAAATTTCTTTTAAACATTATGGATAATTTTATACAAACTTTTGAATCCAAATAATTAGACTTTCCGGGTTAAAATAAATATGTGTTGTCCATAATCGTTTAAAAATTTGAAAAATATATAAATAGATACTGATATGAATCTGATGGGCCATAATATGAATCTGATGGTGCAAGAAGTTTCAAGCAAGTTTGTGCAAGTCCAAGGACGTGTCCATGAAGCCCATGCAAGTTTGTGCAAGACCAAGGACGTCCATGAAGCCCATGCAAAGCCCATGCATGTTCTTGAAGTTATTTAGGAAGATATTTGCTCTCAGATTTTATTTTGGAGAGTTGAAGCTAATCTGGAAGCCTATAATGCACGCAATCTTCTGGAAGCATGCACGTATGAAGATCAACCTATTATGGACGTGCATCAACCTAATTTGGATGTGCATCAACCTATTTTGGAAGAATGGAACTTTCTCAGATTCTATTT
>SOPF01013733.1:0-11167 GCA_012979155.1 Hypericum perforatum | reverse complement strand
TCTTCGACTTTGGTCTAATAATCAGAGTAGTACGATGCATAATATGGAGTAATAGAAATAGCATCTTCGCAACAAGTTTATCCCAGAAACTCCCAATTGTTTTTTTTCTTCATAGAATCACTCTTATAATATAACGAGCTTTTAAAAGGTTTCGTCCAGAGATAGCGCTGGGCTATAACACAAAGTACATTACATGTATATGAGATATGTTATCCAAACCCCACGGGACGAGGAAAACATGGTAAAGCATGGAAACACATCTACCCTAAACCACCTTAGAACCACTAAAAATATGCGGAACTAAAGGATTATCATTAGTGCATAAGTATGTTGTAAGTTTATTTAGCTGTTCTTCAATATTATGTTTTGATAAGCCTCCATGTGACGTAGCGCGCGGAAGCGAACGAACTGATTGGATGATTGAATTGAACGAATGGATAGATAACCTCTAATCTGCTCCTCACGAAGCTCAACCAGTGGGTTGCTTGAGTCCACAAGCAGCCAACTAGGGCAAGGTAACAACAATTCAGAGTCCACCGAATTAAGCACTTGGAATCTACCAAGTAGATACAATGGGAATCCACCCAAAGATAAATGGCAACAAGCCTAATTCAATCTGAATTATTTTTCAATATCATAAATCTTCCCAATCTGTTACATATCACATTCCTTTAAAAAGGAAGTGGAAAAACGAAATTAAAGAGTGCATTAAGTGCTAAGCCTTTCAGAATTCCAGAATTCAAGGAATCTGATTACAATGGCATTTATTTCTTACTTAACCATGAAATTAACTAACTTAATTAACTCAGAATGGAGGTTACAAGTAAATGTATTATGGTAAAGGATGTTGGACGAAATTATGCAATAATGGACCTCCAATTTCACGAAAATGGACAATATGTGGACTGATCATTAACTTGTGCAAAGGTGGACCATGTTTCTTCATGCTTTTGTATAACGTCCTACATCACCATGTGTGGTGCCTGAAAATTGACAAAATCATAACGATATGATGCAAGCACAACTGGGCAGCAAAATTTAATTGAGAAGACACATGGCTCTACTATAAGACTATACGAGTTTGTGTATGCGCCATCTATTTGCTTGCAGTAACTTAGTAGAGGAATGAATGGAAGAAAATCAAAGTAGAAATACTTACCTTAAAAAAGGAGCAGAAACCATAAGAAGAAATATGCTGCTAATATGCTTGATCATTGATGGAGCTCAGAAAACCATTTTAATTTAATCTTCTAGTATAGATCATAGCCTATCAGCTTGAAATCAGTTGCAACAAAAGAATCTATATTCTTCTTCTCCAGATAGATCTTCAAAATCTACTAAACATTTGAGCCTCAGGATGTTACAGGACATGCAATGAATAACATAGTCTAGAGGAGGCAAATCAGAGATAGGGAAATGGAAGCTAGCGAAGAACTCTGATGTGATGAGTATATTTCTGGTAGTAGACTCACTAAGAAAGGCTTTGGCAGCTTCTGCAGCTGCTCTTAGAGAGGCTTCACATGGTTTCGATATACATGAGCATCCCCTATCACATGAACAAAAACTCCAGGAAGCAGATCTGTTGTGCAAAATAGGAACAAGAAGAAACTATCACTAAAGACATGCACGTCAAAAAAATCATTGAACATTTCCATATTGCAATAATAATTGCTAGGTTAATCATATCAGCTACTGATCAAATAGGATGATTCTCATGTTAAATGTCAGGGCACAACTAAACAAAAACTCAACAAACACGTTATTTTTTCGTTTTATATCAATTTAGTCCTTATTAATTTTTTACCTAATTTTAACTTATTTGGAGTTGGCATTTTACTTTTAACCTAATTTTGTTTTTTTATCTTAGGTGTCCATTAATTTATTTTGGGCCAATCATAAATGGCCAACAATCTCCCACTCATTCATTGTTGAACACAATCAACAATGGATACATATTGGACCCAAAACCCAAAAATAACACTCATTTATCATCGACCACAGTCAACAATGTACAGATAACAATTTACAAGATTTTGTGCGACCAGCACACCTCGAGTATGTTAGCTAAATTTATAAGCACAGTCATACAGGCTAAATGAATAATAACATCTCGACTTCTTGCATATGAAAAGTGTGCTTTCACCCTAGGACTCATGTCACATTCTATTGTTCACACTATAATTTCAAACAATTTTATTCGTGTCCACTATTGTACTTTTCAATACAATTAGTGCACCTGGACAACGAATCTCGAAATGTGATGAACATAGTTCCTTCTCCCTTAACTATATTCTTTCCATAATGATTCAGCCTGCTTTTCTAATTAGCCATACTATGTCGAATCAATATGCCATGACCTTTTCATGGACTAAGTAAGCTAGCTGCACTGAATCACACTTCCAGAATATGTTTAGGATCTTAAGGGCAAAAATCGAGAACCACAGTTCACGAAACGCAGTCTCACACCAGGGATTATGAAATCAATGAACATTTATCCCATCCGATGGTCGAACAACACATGAGATATTCATTCACATGTTATGGTATGAATTCCATTATATAGGAACACATGTCAATTAACACCATACTAGAATCATAGCCACAGCTTAACTCTAGGCTTCAAGATAGAAGGTATGATAAGTTCCACTTAATACTTATCATATGGATTACAGAAGATCCAAATGTAGTAACTCATTACTACATCCCATAACTAATCTTGCTCTCATAGCAAGACGGTATTCCCGCTGTAGGATATTGCACATCTAAAATATCTAACAGCTGCCTCATCTCAGTCAAGAATCAACACATTTGACTCTCACTGAGGTAAACACCCGTGTGAGTGGGCTACTTCTCTGTCTGACATGTTACTCAAGATGTTCATATTGCCAAAAACAAAACTTCTTATTAACTAATGAAATTGTCATAAACCTAATGACTTCACATATTTCTCGAACACTTTTTGAGATAATGCTTTGGTCATAGGGTCTAAATCCTTGCACAAATTATGACCTTTCACTAATAGGACATACTTTTGATTACTATAATCACAATTGAAATGTTCTACTACTTTACGAACATACATCTCTTATGAAAGAGACATTGTCTTTTTCGAATGATTCTTCAAAATTATACCTTCGAGTATATAATCAGTTTCACCCATGTCTATCATATCAAAGTTAGAAGAAAACCAAGCTTTGATTTCGATAAGTAGTCCTATATCATTTATGGCCAAGAGTATGTCATCAACATACTAAATGATGATAACAAAATTCTTACCTAATCGCTTAACATATATTCAGTGATTTTTGTGAATCATAATAAAATCATTTTCTATGATAGTATTATGAAAATGAATATACCACCATCTAGATAGTTGCATAAGGCCATAATTGAATAATTCAATTTGCAAACCTTTTGCTTGTAGCCTTTTTGGATGTAGCCCTCAGGCCGAATTAAATAGATTTCTACATCCAGTCCTCCAAAGAGAAAAGCAATCTTAACATCTGTATGATGTAAATCTAGATTCATGTTAGCAATCATAGCCAAAATGACCCTAACAGGCGTGAATCAAACAACAACATCAAAAGTCTTCTTATAGACTATTCATGCCTATTGCTTGAATCTCTATGCAACTAGACAAGCATAGTATCTTTTGATAATACTGTCTGAATTGCTCTTGACCTTGAGAATCCACTTATTCTCAATAGTCATACGTCCTTTAGGTAGTTCAACTAGATACTAAACCTAATTATTGGTCATCGAAGATATTCCTTCCTCTATCGCATTAATCTACTCAACCGTTCGTGGAGATGACAGAGCACTTGACAACATTTCTGGTTTATCTTTGTCCTAAATAATAGTTAGAAGAACTTCACTTGGATCACTAATATTTTTTAGTAATACCAAGTATGCATTAGCATCACCTTCGATATCAAATCGTCAGTGCGGTATGCTAATTCTACTAAACCTACAAAATTCCTGATTCTGATAAATATCTCTCATATTTTTATCGTATCCAGGAACTGTACTAATACAAGACAAAAATTTTATACTCTCACTGGAATAGAGAACTATAAGCCTTTCAAGACTAAGATGACTTTCTTCTGGACCATGTTGAGATGGAAAGTCAGAACTTTCTGTCTCAATTCTCCCACTCGAAAGAATGGTCCAAAAGGCTCTGGCTCAACTATTTTATAGAGATCAAGGTTTTCACTAACCTTTCTCAGTATAAAATTCATTTTTCAAAAAAAATGACATTATATGATTCAAATTATGTTACTTATCCATTATCCAGTTCACCTATGTACTTGTATCCTTTAGATATTTCAAAATACCTTATAAGGATACTTTTTCTACCTCTCAGTCCTAATTTATCGAAAGCACTTGAAGTAGAATAGACATAGGACACACACCCCTATAGCTTAAAATAGGATAAATCAGGCTACTAATCTGTCTATATTTCATAAGGGGTGGTAGTAATATACTTAGAGGGTACATGGTTAAGAACATATGTGGCAGTTAGGAGCACATCTCCATATTGACAATTTGCCTTTGCCATTATAGATCTTACCATGTCAAGAAGGATTCTATTTCTTCTTTCAGCAACTCCAATTTATTGAGATGTACAAGGAATGGACAACTAATGTTCAATTCCTTTCTCAACATAAAGTGCTCTATAATTCATCAGAAATATACTCTTGACTGCGATCAGTTCGCAAAGCCATTATCTTTCTATACTTCTGATTCTCAACAAAATTCATATACATCACGAAGCAACTTAATGTCTCTGACTTGTGAAAAATCAGGTATATCAGACTATATCATAAATAGTCATCAATAAAGGTGATGAAGTAATATGCACTATATGCTACCCTCACATTCATTTGACCATATATGTCAGAGTTGACTAATTAAAATAGAAATTTGGCACTAGCCCTAGTATCAAAAGGTTTTCATGTACTCTTTTCTTCTAGACAAGAAACGCTTCTAGGTAAGATAGACTTTTCTATTTTACCTAGCAATCTGGCATTAGCTAGACAGTTTAAGCGATCTTGACCCATATGGTCTAGTCTAGAATATCACAGCTTAATATTATCTTTTGATGAATTTAAACTAGTGACAAATGAGTAACATTCACTAGAATCACTATCCATAATGAAAAACCATTTGATTTATATCTAAGGCTATAATAGGCATCATTCAAATATAACATAACAATGTCATTTTTAAACAATAATGAAAACCTAAAGACATCAAAGTAGATACAGAAATGAGGTTCTTTCGAATATCTAGAACAAACAACATATCATGCAAAAGTAGGACACGTCCACCACAAAGGTATAATCCATAAGTGCCTTTACCTTTCACATCATCGAATAAGTTGTTACCAATAAATTAATTTTTGTTCTAGTCGATAATTGTCAATATTCAGCCAATGAACCATGATCTCTAGCTTAATGGTCTATTACTCATGAATCTATCATTCACATAGAATACGATTCAACAAGAAGGATACAAGAAGATATATTAATCTCATACATTAAAATTAAATATACTTACTTAGGTATCTTGCACCTTTTTGCATTATATTCCTTCTTATGACAGTTATAATATTTCACCTTAGAAATATTAAAAATGCCTATAGACTAGGAGCTATCTACTTTGGGTCCTAAGTTTTCAACCTTTGGATTTTGGGAACCCTTAGTATTTCCTTTCCACCTTTTATTACTTTTTTTGGAGCTATTTGAACTAATCAAATTTGCTTCGGGATAAGATTTTGTAGGAAGAAAATAATCTTCTTCTAACTCAAAGTGTCTAGCAACATCTTCAAATATTACTAGGTGATTGGAAATGAGTAAGGTTCAGCTTCATCTATTCCCAGCTTGGAGGCAAGGAAAGAATAACAGCTTGAATCTATTGCTCAATGCTAAATACATGACCAGCCTTGGCCAGGTCACTAATAATATTGGACATTATCCTTAAATCTTTCCACATAGGAATATTAGGAAGCTTTTTAAAGGCATTAAACCTTATCATCAAAGCATACATCTATGACACAAATAGCTTTCTGAATATCAACTTAAGAGCATCCCAAAGTTCTTTTATGTTCTCGTAAACACGAAATTGCCTTGTGATTTTATCCATCATAAAACTCAGCAATATCAAATATGCAATAGAGTTCTTTCTATCCAAACAGTATAAGCATGACAATTTCGCTTATGTTGTGCACTGTTGCCTATATCAGGCTCTAACAAAATCATATGTACTAGCTCGAGAACCTTTTATTCTGCGAACATGTACTAGATTTCCATGCTCTATACTAAACTGACATCTTTATAGGGAATTTAAAATACAAGAACATATCAGAAGTTTGATTTAGGCAATATGAACTAGTTTACTATAATCTCATAACTTTAATGACATATAGTCTTTGATTAGTCCCAAAATTGAAGTAGGTCGCTAGAGTGCTTCCCATTACCATTCAAGATTTAATCTCCAACTAAGGTCACTAAAAGTTCACATATAGTAAACTCAAGTGGCGCATGAATAAAATAAACACAATTTATTCATTCATGTAGTGCAATTGTATGTAAACACGCATACAAAAACACAAGCATATAGTTGTAAGTACAAAACTTATTACATAAGTAACAAGTACACAATTTGTTATCAACTTTCACACATATCTAAGGTTGTACAAACAAAAGTACAAACAAACTCAGAGAAAGGTACACAACCTTTTGTACAAAAATGTTCCCCTAAAACATAGTATGTACATGGGGAATACACTAGACAATGCAAACCTAATCACACATCAAATCTTTAAAAGGGTATCTTGGAGTTTAAGTCTGAGAATCTAGATCCATACTTGGATCATTCTCATTAGACTTTGACAGGATGACATGATAGCATACAATGGTCGAACTCCCAAGGTTCACCACAGTGAACAGACTTGAGTCCAAAATCCATATGAACAAGACCAAAAGAAACACATGAGTGTATTCTTTAGCCGAGTAACAGGTTATCTCAAAACCATTTCTCAATTTCAACATAGTAGAGGACACATCTCCCTTAAGAGGCTTGTGTGCCCTAAATGCTTCAAAAGCATGACAAGAGCAACTTTATGGTTGTATACTAGGGGATTCCAAAGACTTCTCATGCCTTATTGGATTTTAAGGATCGTTAGCAAGTTACAAAACATTGCTAGTCAATCCTCCCAAAAAATGTAAACAAACTAAAACAAACGACATCTTGCATGTCTTTATGCACTGCGTTGAAATGTTCAACTATTACATATATATCATCCTTGGTTATCCGTGGCAATAAATACCTCTACATTACACGTTGTCTCTAAGACTCAATGTCAATATTCGGATAACTCCAGGTGGACATCGTTATCTAGCAACTAATGCCAAATACTTTTGGGTCAAATCACATATTTCCCAAAAATAAGATTAAAAATTAAATTTTTAATCTTCCGATGATCCGTCGTGTGATTTATGTTATGTCTAGTAGTTTTCAGAACGTATTCCAAAAATTTATTCATATAATTAAAAACACTCATATATTTTTAAAAAATCTAAATAATTTGAATTTAATCGAATAAAACAAATTTATTCAATTAAAAACAAAATAGTACCAAGTTATGACTTAAAACGAATTTAAATCAAAATTTGGGATTTAATCGAATTAAAACATGTCCTGAAAGGACTCTTGTAAAATTCAATTAAACCATATCAATACCAAATTAGGATTCAAAACAAATTCAAATCAAAATTTTGAACTCAATTGAATTAAAAAAAATATCCAAAAGGACTCATTTGAAATTCAATTTACCAAAAATAGTACCAAATTCGGATTTAAAACAAATTTAAAAATGAATTTGGAACTAAATTGAATTAAGATTATCCCTAAAAGTATTAATTTTCAAATTCAATTTAACAAAACAGTACCAAATAAGGAATTAAAACAAATTTAAATCAACATTCGGGACTAAATTGAATTAAAAACTTGTTTGGAAGGACTATTTTAATATCAAACTTAAAACTACAGTGACCGAGTTGTAAAAAACTGCCGGGGTATTCAAGGATTTCGCCAAAAATACGAAATGCCCAAAATACCCCTCGCATACCCAACCCTTCCCCTTCCTCTCTTTCTCTCTCCCCGAACCAAAAACCTCGCCGCGCCTCTCCTTTGACCGCGTACAAATGGCTGTGAGTTGCCCGACACCGACGGTTAGGATCGACTCGCCGTGGCCACCCGGTCACGGCCGTAGGTCGCGTACGGGCCATCGTGCCCCAGTTTGAGTTTGCAGAGGAGATCTCCGTCGACAGAGAACGAAGCTTCAAAAGCTTCAACCCAATGATTCCGGCGACGACGACAACGAAAATTGGTATCGACATGCTCGGAAAGGTAAGGAGAACATTTTGAAATAGGTATCCGACTTTGAAAAGGCCAGAATTGGCTGGAATTTGCGCGAGTTTGAATTGGGGGAAAAATTGGGATTTAGGGTTCAGTATTTCAAAATCGGTGTGGCAAATTACAATTTAGTCCCACGGTTTCCGCAAAAAATTCAAATCAGTCATGCCGAAAACAAATAGCTGATTTGGTGCTTAATTGAAAATCCAAGTTTATAAATAAGCCCAAAAAACAATCTGATTTTAGATTTAAACATGATCAAGTCGATAATTAACATAAATCATCGAATCTAATCATCATACAACATCAAGAACATGAACTAACCATGCTCTGATACCAATTGTTGGATTATTTATGCATAATTAACATAAATTACGCAAATAAACAAATGCACATTTAAGAGCAAATTAAGACCATTAAATGGAATTACCTCTTGTAGCGTGTGCATACAAGGTCTAGGAACGTCGTGGGCGAGGTGCCGGTCGAATCCTGATGACGAACTCTCGGATCGAAGGACTAATTCCCACGAATGTCCTTGTATGTATATCTTACGGAAATTACAGTACTAAACCGTAGTTTCTGTTTCTGAGTGTATTTCTGAGTGTTTGGCTTATTCCGAAATGGTCACAGGGGATCCCCTTTTATAGAGAAAAGTCCATGTCAAACTTTATGTCAAATTCCCAACTTTTTCATTTTATATCAATTTAGTCCATATCAATTTTTTACCTAATTTTCACTTATTTGGAGTTGTCATTTTACTTTTAACCTAATTTTGTTTTTTATCTTAGGTGTCCATTAATTTATTTTGGGCCAATCATAAATGGCCAACAAATATAATAAATGAACAAAAGTAATGATTTCTTTTGAAAGGAAGGTATTGGAGATTAATTAGCACATTCTAGTTCTTCTACAGTTTTTTCGTTCCTGAAAACATAAGTTCTTAAGTGAGAATCGCACAATTTCTTCTCCTAAATGCTCTTAGAACTCCCACCCAGGCCTATCTCTTCAAACAGAATTAATTTAATTAATCACAGTGGATTTTTTACACATTGTAGTTATCTCAATATTCCAGATGAGTTTCTGGTGGAGGAAAGGAAAAATGACTAGGAGGTTCCTTTCTTGTAAAACTTATAATATTTTAGTGTAATTGTAGGTATCAGATTAACGATGTAAATATCACGAGGGCGTAAATCAGATGTTGTAGGTTTACAATTCTAAATTGTATTAAAATTTAGTATGTACAATTTCGATATCATCTGATGATGTAAATTTAGATTCAATAAACTTCAACGATATGTATTAGGAATATGACGATATATATCTCAACAACCAAGCGATGCCAATTATGAATAGTTATCCAATTAAACTATAACAAATAGCATACTCTAAATTCATACTGAACTAAAAACGAAATCATCCAAGGTCCCAGTACTGGATGTTGAGAATTTGACCTGTGAGAGAAAACAGTAAATAAATGTTGTTTTGAAAATAAATAATTATCAGTCAGAAGTAGATGAAAAAAATAAAATCATCAAGAGAGAACACTAACCTGGAAACCAGCTCTGATAGTATCGACTAGTTAAAATTACGGCAGTAAAAATAATCACACGGGATTTTCACCTTTTCTAATTTCAATCATATTTTACAACAGAAAATGTTTACCCACTCTAATTTTATCTCAAGCTCTATAACTAAAATTTAAAAATTATATTAGTACAAATATCGATAATATTCTTTATTGCCCTCTCGGAACTTACCTTTGTTTTTTTATAGATAGAACTTACTGCTTGAAGTACCCTTCTATATCCAGGGAAATGCATATTTGGCAAAACCTTACAATTGCAGCAAGTCTTCTAAAATATCTTCTGACTTCAATTGTTCAACATTAAGCATTAAATGTTTTCCTATCGTTCTCTACCTTTCTCAACTTTCCTTAACCGTTCTTCTCCACCTTTTTTTCAACTCTTCATTTTGGCCCATCCGTGGGTAAAATACAAGCCCACTTGTTGACCCTGGAAAATGCTGAAGACAATTATATAATAAATAAACAAGTTCTCTTTATTTTTATTAGCTCTAAGCAAGGCCATATCTTTAGTCCTTTGTATCAGATTGAGACATCTCTCAAGGAATCTTCTCCTAAAAAAATATCAAGAGTAGCGTCTTCGTTCAAAATGATACTCGGTAATTCTTCCCTATTGATAATACACGAAAGGGCACATCATTCTTTCGTGTATCCCATGTTACAAATTTTTAAAAAAAAATTCTTGAATTCTTGATGTTGCCACCTGACAATATCCGAATATGTAACATTTTTTATGCTAAAAAAATGTTATGACAAAGAGGATTCTTGAGTATTTATTTTTGTTGATATTATGATTATGTCATTACTTTATACTATATTCAAACGGTACTATTCAAAAAAATTTAGGTTCTATTCGAATAAGAGTATAGATAGTAATAAATAATATCAAAATATTATAAATATTTAATACTCTCAAATATTCAAAATCAACGTTTATTTATCTATCCTCCTATATATATAAACTCCAACCTCCCACTTCAAGGGAGAAACACATTCAACAAAATCAAATAGAGAGTGAAAAAATTAAGAACTGTGAGTCATGGATCAAACCCTAAAGGTCCTACTAGCTGTTGTGGCTATTGGTACTATAACCATGATCATGCAAATAGTTGATGCTTTGGTATTGAAGCCGGGAAGGCTCAGGTCGAAGCTTAGGAAGCAAGGTAT
>SOPF01013723.1:0-11399 GCA_012979155.1 Hypericum perforatum | reverse complement strand
AATAAAACATCAGCTGCATCGCTAGGGGACCAAAACATAAAAAGGTAGAAACATTCAACGAGATCCTAGGCATGAAACAACAATTCTTAGGACAATCTATGCTTCCGAGGAAGCCTTTGAAGAGCTTCCAATGCTAAAGCAACCCGCTGTGAGCTATAAGCAAGGCGTAAGCACAATTTGAACCACGTCTCATATAAAACCATATCAAACACCATATTCACAAGTCTATATCATCCAATCAAGCTGCTATCTAGTTGTTTGACTAGCTCCACATGCAAATAACATACTACACCAATCCGATCGGTTAACTGCTAAATTCAATTTGCTTCGTGCTACCAGCTATCTACTGCATGATTCAAGGCAAAGCGAGCAAGCGAACATGTTTCCGTAATTAGCCAGGGGAGCGATCGTTACCGAATGTTAATTAGTCAATCTAAACACTTCTTAAACTGCTCTTCCTAAAACTAAACTTACGTTAACAATGCAAGTAACTACCTCATCGTTATTACTCTCCGGCTCCGTTGACGATTCCGTCACTCTACAAGCAACCGCTCTCTTGTCGCAATACCTACAATTCGAAAGCTTCTTTAATTAACATCGATAACCAAAATTTAACACGAAAAGAGAAAGAAGCCAAAACGAAATCGTAGAGGAATCACCTTGAGAAATGAAGATAAGATTCCACGCCTCTGAGACGGCGCCGTGTCTTCCACCGGGGAACCACCGAGCTGGACAGGAACGACGGCGGCTCACCGGAGCAGGAGGCGCACGCGGTGGGGGCGAGAACCCCGCGGAAAGTAGCTAAGACGCTCATTCTTGAAGCGTTTCTCTAGTTGAAAATTTTAAAACAAAAAGGGAAAAAGATGATAAAATATCTTTCTTTTTTAGAATTAATTATATATGCTCTTTTTTTTAAGATGATAATAATAATATCTCGGGAGTGGCAAAAGAGCGGGCCGGGAAGAGAACTACTTATCCGTTATTTGTTTTGTGCCCGGCCACGTTGAGCCGGTGATATTTTTCGCATTCTCTCCCTATATTTCTTAAATATATTATTTCCTAATAGGATTGTCAGATTTTATTTATTCAGTTATTTTAATAATTTTATATATTCATAAAAATTCTAAGAATTTAAATATATTATTATTTAAATTAACTTTTCATAGTTAGCGCTCTCTCGCTATGGAGGAGGAAAAATGAATTTTCTTCCGTAGTTCAAAAAAATAGAATGTTCTTCCAAGAAAGAGCGCCATTGGAGGGAAAAAAGAGAGAGCCAAGCGTAACACTGACACGTGTACGCTTTAGTACCAGCTGGAGTTTCAGATAAATTTTAGCGCCATATATAACAAATATCACCAATATATTTACAATTTACAAATAAATTATGATAGCAACCAAATAATAAAACATTTATTGTAAATGAATTAAAAAATTAATTCACAAATAAATTCCGAAATGAAGTTCTAATTCATTGGCAATAAAAACGTACTCAACACTATTCTAATCAAAGTGATACCGACTCATTTATCCCATGTGAGCGAGATAGTGTTGAGGAGAGTTTTAAAAAATGCGATCTGACTGGCGATCTGATCGGTCAGACTGCGAATCGGAGTTCAGGGCGGGTTGTTTTTATGTTAAAACGAAATCTAGTCAGACCTGACAATTTTCAACTTGACCGAATGGTTTGCCCATAAATTCGGTCAGACCGGACGTTCGTCCGGAAATATGATATTTTATTTTTTAAAAAAAAATTTATAGATTATTTACCTATATACCTATCTATATTTCAAAAAAAAATTAAAAATCAGGAAAAAAAATTCGATTCGACCGGCTGACTCGGAGGTCGGACCCAATTCTAGGGTCAACCTCTGGGTCGTTTTTTAAAACCCTGGTGTTGAGCCATTATTACCATAGATGGAAATAAGTGAATAAGATGTCTGATGTTCATTTTAAATTGTTCGAAATAATTTATTATTGTGCATCTAATCCAAACACCATAATATTACCTTATGACTCGAGGCAATTCATATAAGCATTTGATGGCAATCACATTGACATCATTTCATTCATAATTTACCATTCATACACTGACAGTTTGACTATCGTAGAACGAGTCTTGTCATGTCAATACGCTATTTACAAAATTCGAACTCGACATTTAGTCTAAATATAGTTTTAAGTCAATGTCATTCAACACACGTTAAGTCTAATTAGTCTAAGTTAAGCTTACTGTGAGCCACTTGTTTTGTTTTGAGGGGCTGTTCTATTCCCCGTGAAATATGCCTAAAATTGTACATGCCCGTCAACTAACGTCAGATCCAACTCTTGTGGTGTCGAAAGGCACACCTAGTCCTCTTCTTCATCATCTTCCACGTCCGCGTATTCCGAGCCGCTCGACTCTCCATCTTGAGCAGGCAACGGGCAAGCCAACTCTGCAGAAAGAAGATGCTTAATTCTGGTTTACCTCGTTCTTCCACTAAAGGAAACGGCGCAAAGACCAGCAGGAGGTCACTTACCAATTCGGTCAGACGGTTTCGGAGAGTTGTCACATTGCAGCTCCGCTTCTTTAAAAGAAGAGAGCTTGGTATCATTGCCCTCGGGACCAGGAACAGTAGCTAAGAGTTCAGCAGATGCATTGGAGCCGTCAGAGACTGGAAGAATCGCACCGGAGGGAATAACAGCTGATGTGTCCACGATATGTCCTACTGGACCAACTTCATCACTTGATGAAACAACCTGTGAAATCATATGCTATAAGGTTAATCCTCCTTTTTTCAGCGATGACACTAATGAGACGGGTTGCTAGAAGAATATCAAATGGCACCAAGATAAGATTCATGTCAATCGGGATACACGCCTTGTGGTCACTGCAACTGTTTAGGTATCTTAGAAATGATTTTGACTCGCAAGACTTTAAATCAAACAACCAGCAAGCAGCAAGTCTATTCATTTGGCTTCATATCAAGATCAGGGACAACACAGATTCTAAATAGAGAACAATTCAACCAGCAATTTCAACTTTGTTCGCGATTACTGATCCACCATCAGATTGCATTATAGCAAAATACGGAATATCCCCTAGTGCTTCATGGGTCTTAAGTAAAGATATGTCCATGCAATGTCTAACATAGAGCATTCATCTGCATATTTCTTCAAGTAACCACCAATGTGTCTCTGTGGACGTAACAGTGCATCAACAATTTTTAGGCCTAACGTCCTACCTTGTTCTGTTCAAGCTGGACGCGCTTTCTCTGTCGAGATTTCTGGAAGTTACCAGACAATGATGCAGGTTCAAGTTGCAAGATATGGTGCTCCTTGTAATCCTCATCGTCGCTCTCATCGTCGCTAAGCCATCCATAGCATGGCTTAAGCTCGCGTTTTCGCCTTTGTCTTAGAGGTGCTGGAAGGGGCTGCCTTGAGCTTCTAGGATCTACAGAGCCATTCCGATCATCCTCTCCCAGATCCATATCTTTGCAGCCACTCGACTCTCCATCTTTAGCAGGTTTTGAATCAGGCACTGCATAACAAGATGATGGTTTTTCCTACTCATACCTCTGCTCAACGAAAAGGCGAAGGACATCACCTACCATGTTCGTTCGAGGATTCCGAAGGCTGCAACTCCACTCCATCACCGAAGGGATTGGCATCATTGCCCTCAGAACCGGGACCAGCAGATAAGGGCTCGGCATATATTTCACTAGAACCATCCTCACAGGTAGCCTTCATGTTCAAGCAGGGAAGAACCATGATGCTTGATGGCCCAGCAGCTCCTGTATCAGTGAGAGTGAGACATCCTATTGGACGTTCAACTTCAGCTTCAACAGAAACAACCTGTAAAATACGTGTTAGAACATGGTTAATCCTCTGGTTGAGAGTACTTAAATACCTAGGATCCGACTTGGTGATTTTTAATCACACGCAACACTAAACATTTCAATCCCGACTAACAAAACACTACACTACACAACTGTTAGGTACATTTCCATGTTTCTTATACATTCATAAACTCACGCATGTTCCTAAACCATGAGTCAGATGGTATCAAAACACATTTTAGCAGCATAGAAACAAATAAGAAGTAATCCCTGCAGCAGCAGCAGCAGCAGCAACTGCGTTTTTAGGCTTCATTCTTTTGTCTCTGCAAAACCAAACAACTGGAAGGAAAATAAAATGTAAACTGCAATCCGCAATCAAGCACTTTGATTAAGGGCCAAGATGACTCTTGTTGCGTGTAGCTCTCACCGAGTCCCCAGCTGTCGCATTCTTGGATTGCACGACGCTCGCTTCCCCAACTGGAGCCGAGTCTCCAACAGAACAGTGTATTGTAATGGCCCTCTCCAAGTTTCCCGTAGCATTGGCTCCCACCTCATTCTCTGTAACGTCTCCTCCGTTTTCCAAGTCAAAATCCCTTTCTTCAACTGCGTTCCCCTGTTTCTGAGTGGTTAAGAGAAACAAATTACCAGCTGATACAGTCACAATCATAAGAAATCAATGGAATGCGCTCTTGACTTCATCATAAGCACAAAAGCCATTGCCAAGTTGCAAATGTTGTATAGCTATAACTCTAGTTGCTAAATAATTGGCTCATAACTAGAGGACGATGAGCTCACAGTTTCTTCAGTAGTATTCGATTTCGCAAGGAGGGCCTCGCGCAAGACATGGTAACAGGAATCCTCTATAAACAGCCACCCCCCTTCATACACCTAAAAGGCCACAAAAAGGATTCATGAATGTCAACTTATAGTAATCATAACACAACAAAAGTACACGATTAATCGAAATTATGACTTATATGTTAGGACAGGTTAAAGTCTTCGAACAAAGACAGAGAGTAAAAAAAATCTAACATTACCTCCAAAAGCTCATCAACAGTGGTCTCTATCAACTCGTCCTCGAACCCATATTCCCTCATAGCGTCGAGAGCCGCGTCCCTCCTGTACCCACCACGCGGAACCTGTGAAGACAACAGGAAAGAACGGACATGAACTCAGACTTCTGCCCTAGACAGGTCACACTCTCACTTGATTCCGGAGAAAAATGTGGCAAAAAAATAAAACGAAAATAACACCCAAAAGTCATCATCATCAGAAGAAGAAGAAGAAGAAGAAGAAGAAGAAGAAGAAGAAGCGAGAGGGACAGAGAAAGGGTTAAAGAAGGGTTTATACCTTCTTGGCCCGTCTTCCTCGGCGCTTGGGAGCCATTTGGAGAAATGGGGAGAAGGAGCTCGGTGTGATTACTATTTGAGGAGAGGAGATAGAAAGTTGCTAAATATGTGAAAAATGGGTTTTTTTGGCTCGTCAGCTTAATTTTTTTTTTTTTGAGTCGCCTTGTTTGGGAAGTAATAGCAGAACTGAGAGAAAAATAAGAGATGGCGTTGAATGGTATTAAATGAGCTTTTTATATGATTATTCATTATATCTCCGAGTAGCACTTAAAAAAACATATAAAATGACCCCATGTATTTAACTCTTATTTTCATGGATAATGGATATATATTTTTCATTTTTGTGTTATTAATTTACAATACGATCTTTCTTTCTTTTTTTTACCATCGTGTTTTCACTGTCACAATATATACAGATAGTACTAACAAATTCTTTTACCGAATTCTTTTAGAAATTATTAATGTGTGAGCAATATAAATAAAAATAGCATATTCATGAACTAATCTTATATATTGTTTATTCTTAATTTTATTAAGTTGACTCCACGTATGCAACTTTATTGTCCTCTATTGATACATGAACACTTAATAATTGGTTTTAGAAAAATTAACTTTTATATATGTAGTTTGCGAGATTGATATAGAATCGATCATATGCTTAAAATCGACCTTTTGAATTTTATGGTTGGAACATTTAACACATTTTATTGGTCTGGTGTGGCACAATTTCACACACTTCTATAGTTAGTTATATACGTCTTTCTCCTCCTCCCTGGCGCTGTTTGTACTGGAGGAGTGTCCCTGGCATGAATATAGGAAAGGGGTTCATTGGAAAGAGAAACCCAATCGCATGAGCATGATAAAAGGGTTATTAAATTCAAAAGTTATTTTAAGGGGGTCAGTCCTTAAGCATGTGGTGGGAGGTTCGAATCCTAAAAACCCCTCCAGAACCGGAATTGTGGAAACAATTACCCCACAATTTTACCAACCAAAAAAAATTCAAAAGTTATTAAGACCACTCACGTGAGTGTTCTTTTGTAATAAATAATTAATTTTTTTGTTTATTTTAATTTTATATTTTTACCTAATTTGATATTCACAGCAATTTAGAGTTTAGAGTGTAAGATTTAGTTAATCATGATTTGATCTCATGATTTGATCGGCAAAATGAGTACGTTATTTATTATGTTATTCAATTATCTTGAATCTTCAACAATTTAGTTAATTGAATTAACTGGATATATATAATATGGTAATATGTTATTTAATATACTGTACGCTCCATCAAAATTACAAAAACATAAAAAGTTTGTCGAGCCTGGTCAACTGGTGTAAAAAATTAGTGTATAATATTTTTCGGGTCAAATCCACTTAAAATTTAATGTGTTATAGATAATCTTCAAATACTATCAAATTTATACTTAGATAGCTATTAGGGCAAATTACTTTCAGGTTCATGATCTTTATATTATTCTCCTATTGAGTCCCTTCTTTGTCATAAATGAGTATTAAGTTCCTGTTTTATTCAAAAATGTTTGTCTCGGGTCCCCACCGACCAAATCAGACTTTTTTTTTATTTTTTATCATATGAAATGACTATTTTACCCTTCACAAAATGACAAATTTTATCATATTTTTGTCATTTTGTGAAGGGTAAAATAGTTATTTCACATAACAAAAAATTAAAAAAAGTTCGATTTGGTCGGTGGGGATACAAGACAAACATATTTGAATAAAATAGGGACGGGTTAATCATTTATATAACAGGAGGGACCCAATAGGAGATTTTGGTAAAGATCAGGGACCTGAGGGTAATTTGCCCTAGCTATTATAATCAACGATATAGATACAACAAAATGTCGCCAAACTACTTTAAATTTACAAATAAATTCTAATAACAACCAAATAAAAAACTCTTTTGTATCACAAATAAATTCAAAAAAATTATAGGAAATATTTTTCGGGTCAAAATGCACTTAAACGTAATTCGTTAATAGGGTATCTTAGCCCTTAGGGGTGTCTTTAAATTACACGGAATCATATTCAGTTTAATACTTAAAAAAAATGATTTGGATTCACATCGATCAATACAAATACAAATTCATAATTATTAGGCATATTGAACCATGTACGAGTAATTATGTACTAGGGTTAAGGTTTACTTCCTACGTTACTATGGCTGTACATAAACTTGACAAGCTCATCAATAAAATTCACGACCTTCTCTCCAGAATGGGTATAGCAATTGAATTAATTAGTGGACAAATTAAATATGAATTATAATTTCAAATTTTCGAATTTGAATAAGATAATAGATCCAATTCATAAAAATACCAGTCAAATTCTAACCAACTCATACCACTACGAAATATAATCCAGATTCAACAAATTCATCTGAATTAAACTATAGTTACCCAATTAATCTTCATCAAAGTATCCGAATTATCAATAGCTGTTATAATCACATTGACCAGAAGTGTCTCGTCACGCCAATAACAGTGTCCACAAGTTCGAACTTGATACGATGGCTAATAAGATAATTTATGTTGCATGTCACTTGGCGCTAACCTTAATTAGTAAGGTAACTACGGTGTTAGATGCTTCATCACATAAGCATACTGTGAGCCTATTCTCTATTATATCCCCAGTGATTCTATTCTACCTAAAATGGACTTCATTAAAACTGCGCAAGCCCTCAACTAACGTTAGATGCAACTCTTGTAATGTAAAGGCCAACAGATGGTCGGTCAGCTAAATACGAAGTTGTCCTCGTCCTCTTCATAGTCATCGTCAATGCAGTCGTAGAATTGTACTTGGAGGGGGCTGGCCTGAGCTTATAGGACGTTCCGAAACGAAGCAATCATTGTCTTCCAAGTCCATATCTTGCGAGCCACTTGACGCTCCATCTTTAGCAGTTAACGGGTTTGCAAACTCTGCAAAAACCAAAATGCTAATTTTGCTTTAGCTAATTCTTCTGCTAAAGTGAAAAAGGCACAGAGACCAGATGGAGGTCACTTGCCATCTCTGCTCAATGGTTTCGGAGACTTGTCACATTGCAGCTTCACTCCTCCAAAAGAAAAGAGCTCGGTAGCTGATGATGCATTGGAGTCTTGAAGAATCAAACCGGAGGGCACAACAGCCGACGTGTCCATGCTGATATGTCCTACTGGACAACCTCCGTCGCTTCTTGTTGAAACAATCTGGGAAATCAAAGATAAAGGGCAACACCAAAATTCTTAATAGAGACCAATTCAATCAACAATATCTAGTCAATTGACCTTATTTTGTGAAATAAAATAGGACAGATAATCAATCATTTTCAGGCTTAATGTCCTACCCTGCTCTGTTCTAGCTGAATGCGCTTCCTCTGAGGAGATTGCTGCAATGGCGATGGTTTAAGTTGTAAGATATGGTGCTCCTCGTAATCCTCTTCGTCGCTCTCATCATCGCTAAGCCATCCATAGCACGGCTTACGCTCACGCCTTTGCCTTCGTCTTAGGGGTGCCGGAAGGGGCTGACTTGAGCTTCTAGGATGTACAGAACCATTCTGATCACCCTCTCCCAGGTGCATATCCTTGGAGCCACTCGACTCTCCACAGCTAGAGGTTTTTGAATCAGGCACTGCATAAAAAGATGATGATTTTTCTTAGCTCATACCTCTGCTGAATGAAAAGATGAAGCAGGTCACCTACCATGTTCGTCCGAGGATTCCAATGGCTTGTCATTCTGCTCCACTCCATCACCGAAGGGATTGGCATCATTGCCCTTAGAAATGGGAACAACAGATAAGTGCTCAACAGACACTTCATTAGAGCCATCCTCACAAGAACCCTTCAACTCGGGGCTGGGAAGAATCATGCTTGAGGGCTCGGCTGCCACTGTATCAGTGAGATATCCTATTGGACATCCGTCATCAGCTTCAGTTGAAACGACCTGTAAAATATGTGTTAGAATATGATTAATCTCTTGTTGAGGATATTTAAAATACCTAAGATTCGAGATGGTGATGTCTAATCACCCACGAAACTAAAACAATTCAATCCCGACTAACAAAACACTACACTACACAACTTCAATTATCATATACTTCAATGGTACAGTTTCATGTTTCTTATACATCCATAAACTCATAACAAACATGAACAGCCCTTGCCTGAAATTTGAATCCTGGGTCACATGCTACAACTTTTAGGACAAGATTGGTGAGCTTTATCAGACTCTACAACTGCACATACACTTACTGGAATGATTATTATATGGAACAGATGAACTGTACTATAAAGGATATCTACAGCATCAACAACTTCAAATATCTTCTTCCAATTGTTTACTCTAATTGTAATACGGTCAATCTTTTTTCTTACTTGAACTTGAAGGTTCCAGTCAAGGTAATCATATTAAACTTAAACTACGGTTCTAGGCTTCATTCTTTTGTTTCTGCAAAAGCAAACAACTGGAAAGCAAATGAAGTAAACTGCAATCCATAATCAAGCACTTAGATTAAGGGCCAAGAATGCGTGTAGCTCTCACCAAGTCCCCAATCGTCGCGTGGTTGGATTGCACGACACTCACTTCCCCAACCGGCGCATGCTTCAAAGCCTTAGCTCCCCTGTCACCCTCTTCTTCAACGAATGGTTCTTCTTGGGCACCCACATTTCCAACAGAACTCTGAATTGTAAGGGGACTCTCCACATTTCCCTTGTCACTGGCTCCCACGCCGGTCTCTGTAATGGCTTCAATCTGATTCCCCTGTTTCTCAGTGGTTCAGAGAAACAAATTACCGACAGAGTATACAGTCACTGCATAAGAAATCCATCGAATGGGCTCTTGACTTCATCATAAGTGACACAAACCAAAATCAGCTTAAATGGTGCAAGCAACAACCGCCATTACCAAGTTGCAAATGATGTATAGCTACAACTGTAGTTGCTAGATAATTGACTAATAAGTAATATCTAGAACGAGTTAGCTTGCAAAACAGATAAGAAGACCAGCTCTTTTCACAATGATTTCGAGCATATCATATCTTGAATGCTTGATCAAAATACAATAGGGAAAATACACCGGGGAATGACGAGTTTCAAAGTATAATGTAACCAAAGCTTACAAACAAACTATGAAAAAGCGAATTGCATAACCACAGAGGACAATGAGCTCACAGCTTCTGTTGTCGGTTCCGATTTCGCAAGGAGGGCCTCGCGCAAGACATGGTAACTGCAATCTTCTATAAACAACCAAGCCTCATCGTACACCTAAAAGGACAAAAAACGATTCATGAATGTCAACCTATAATTATGATAACACAACAAAAGGCATCCCCAAGTGCACAAGAGCTCCTCGGCTATATTCTCCATCGGAGAAAAGCACATGCAACAACTTAATGGCATGTCATTGCATTTTCCGATGTTTCGACCCATCGGAACACGAAACTAACATCTGACGGTAGCACTAATGCTTGCTCTTGAAGTCAATATGGTCTTCCATGCAGGTCTTCCATTACATGGATAAACTTGTCCCAACAAAACCTTCGAACACAGAGGAAAGGAACACATTACCTCCAAAAGCTCGTCGAGCGTCGTCCCAATCATGTCATCTTCGAATCCATACGGCCTCATTGCGTCAAAAGCCGCGTCCCTCCTCGACCCACCAGCTATAACCTGTAACAACAACAACAACAACGAAGAAGAATAAGCATAACACGCAAATGGGAGAGATTTCACATAAAAAAAAATTGAAAAACAAACATAGCACCAAAAAGCAGAGATCTTTTAGCAAATCACGCAAATGGGTATCCGAAAAATAAAGCCACGTCACAGGGAAAATGGAAATGGGGTTTAGGGGCTTCACCTTCTTAGGGCGTCCTCGACGTTTAGGACCCATTTCGGGAGAGAGAGAGAGATACCTAATAATCAGTTACTCTTATTGATACCTGAACATTGGACATCATTTGTGTGTTATTAGTTTATAATTATTGTTATTTTATCTTGTTGGTTGGTTTACAATGATTGTAGTTTTGTGGTTAAGGAATTTTCTTGAATACATTTTTGATTATATTATTCAGTTTACCATTTAAGTCTACACAAATTCTAGTAACCGAACATATATAATTTGCTAACATATTATGGCTAAATGAGATTTGCAATGTTCCACAAAAAAAAATTGAAATTTGCAATGCGATGTACACTTTCTGTTGGTTTTAATCATGTAATTAACACAATAATGACATAATTAACTA
>SOPF01013670.1:0-11104 GCA_012979155.1 Hypericum perforatum | reverse complement strand
AAAGATAAATTGATTAGTAATAGGTAGGGGCATGAAGATCTGTGCCAGAATATATGGCTGATCACAAGTTAGCTACAACCCACAAGTTACCCGCGTTTTATTGGTTGTTTTAGTTGTAATTGCAATTAAATAGATTGATTAATATTTTAGTCAGAATAACTTTTATTCGATGTCCGACAATATTAATTATCTATGCATGCACGTTGCAACTAATTGGTGCAACATGCTCCCCTCTAAAAAAAATAGTGCAACATGCTCTGTTGCACAAATGTCTCTTACACACCAATTTGAACTAGAGATTACATGGAAGCGCGATTTTGTTCGCATTTGCCTTGAGATGAGCATGTTCTTGGTTATTCTATCCGTTGGACGTGATGATAAGGCAACTGAGATATTAATTTTCTGTCCAAATTTGATCTTTGATTCTACGTCTTTTGATGTTCCACATCATTCTGGCGTAGGTACACTTACATCAACGACTTGAAAGGTTTAGTCATCCCTCATTGTACTCCTTTATTATCCTCCTGAATATGCTCAATGGAAGACTCGCAAAGAAACAATATGGCTAATTCTGGACAACAAAAATGAGCACAAAAATATAAATAATTACTAAGTGGGAAGTGAAGGTTGTTCCTTGTTAAGAATTTAACTAATTATGGAAAAGGAAGAAATCGAAAGACACTAGATTTGTTAACCTAATTTGTCAAGCTAACTACATCTTGGGACACCGCCAAGTCAATATTTCTTCGCTAATCACCTATCAGAATGATAGCATTGAGTATTTAATTATTTATAACGCAACCCTAGTGTGGTTGGGAAATCCTAACAGAACTCCCGCCAACTTATCACCAATATTTTGGGCTAGTGTACTGTTTATTAGGCCTCATAATCCAACAATAATCTTGATATTAAATTGAATATATTATCTTGACTCTTGATAAGCTTAAAAACGATAATAGATGTATAAGGGAGATGGGGGGCCCACAAAGGGACAACGTCAATGAGTTTCTCTAGGTTAATGGCATGCAATCGACATTGCCACAGTGGAGGTGATGATGCATCCGTTTGATCCCCTCTTTTTTTGCTTTTCTTGACAAGCCAGCTCGAGGCGATGATGCCTCCATTTGAGCCCTTGTTATCTTTATTCACTTGCTTTCAGACACCAAAGACACTGTTCTTGGTTGCAACCATCTCTATATCATTATATCTTGCTAGTATTATTTGTCTCGTTCACATAGTTCGAATTTGAGAACTTTTACGTACATAGCTGGAGATCTCTGTACATCTGCTCGTAATATGCGGTTCAATAGACTTTTCAATTTATCACCAAATATTAGCAATTGTTCAATTGAGTGATATTGGTTGTTTGGAAGTACTAATTTCATGCATGTTGCAACTTATTTATGCAACTTGGGAGTGTCACTTATATACTAATTTCAACCGATAAGGAATAGTACTTGGAAAACTAATTAGAAACAGTTGCATGACATCCTTGGCTACTGAGCCTGGTTCTTGGACTAGAGATGACGTAGAGGCGGGACTTCCGTCTCATTTTGTATTGAGATGGGTGGGATTGTTCTTATTAGTTATTCTATATGTTGGACGTTAGGCCAATTGAGGACACCCCACACTATGAGTGGTTCATTTAGATACTTGTATCTATCACTTGAAAAATATTGTCATTCTTCGTTATATTCGTATAACCGCCGTATTTTCCACATAAAAAAAAACAAGCAATTGGTTTGAACACTTAACAAAAAAAGTTGCTCTAAAGAGTACCTGATTATATGCCATCTAAAATTACCATGTTCAATGATACATGTGTACTTCATTTGGTTTTCTGGTTAATCATCGACTTATAGATATATATTGACTTCTTTTTCGGTGCTCTTTTAACAAGATAACGCCTGCAATATAGAGTCACTCATCACGAGAAAGAGCGAAAGACCACACTTATCATTTTTTGCTTCAAAAAGACCACACTTATCTTGACGGTGGAAGATTTATCCTGATCTTGGAGGGGTGAAAAAGCTCTTTGACTTTTTGGTATTATGACGTTTATAATTAATGCTCAATTTCATGACCATCTTAATTATTATAGTCTTCATAATGGGCCCATCTAAAGAGGAAAAATTATTTTCGAATATTTCCACCACATATTCACTGCATATTTTTTTTTATATGCAATTTTTGGTACAATGCGATACTTTCAAAAGGAAAGTATGTACTCATAGCATAGTCAACAGGTGCGAAAAAAATCTAATCAAGTTTCTAAGTATTTTAACTCAATAAGTATAGTGTTTATGATTTTGTTAAGGTTGCCTTGAATTCTTATTGTATAGCCTAACGAACTTGTCTCATATAAAGAAGGCGATAAATATGGAAGTTTGTTGACTTTTGCCAATGAGCATATAGTATGAAAATTAGGTTGTAGGCGAGGCTACGGCCATGGTCTATTCATCACTGTATCTCCAAATGTTATTGTGAAGATTGTCTCGTGCTGTCGATGTAGATATTTCTACTTAATCGCACATATATCGTTTCTAATCTTTATGTTATTATTTGTATGGGTGTTACAAATATTCATGCCTTTTGTCCTATCAAATTCTAATTTTAAACTTCCGATTATGTTTATTTCGTAACAGTTTATTTATGATCTCGATGGTATCAAAGGTGAGTAATCATTTGATTATTGCATCACATTTTCATGCTCCAAAGCAATAAAAGCGAGATAGATTGAATGCAATAGTTATAAAACTTGGCCTGAGTGGTTGAAACTCAACAATGTTGGAGTGGATAGGACCCAAGTGGGTGTGACTTTTGATGAGAAAAATTAGAATTAGCAATGAGTAGCTAAGGGGAGAGTAAGACCGAATTGTCGTCAATGGCACGCCAAGAGACCCCGGCCCATTAAATCACTTCCCACTAATGAGTTTTTTTTACAGAATCCAAATGATTGGCGATGAACCTAGTTACCCAGTAATTTTATGATCACTCCTCGAAAAAAGAGTAATTTTATGATCGTCTTTTTACACCAAGTATTCATATATGATCCGTCGATTTTAGATGAGATACAGAAAAAAATAAAATGAACCTGTGGTCAATTACGCTATCCCTCAATAATTTTTTTGATATAAGTCAAGCTTATGAAAAGCAAGACTCATATAAAAGTCAATACCTCTCTCTCTCTCTCTCATTGGAATCCCTATAATTTTTTCACCCTCTCTCCGTCGGCACAGGGAATTAAACAGAATATGAGTCATTTCAAGCAGGGAGAAATCATTCCATGGTTTTTTTTCTTGTGTCTTTTAAGCGTATCGATATATTTCTCATCACGTCGTAGTTACATCCTAAAACAATAGACAAAGAATCTCACTCCTAATATCAAAAGAAATTAACCCTGAATTTTTTTAGTAGTATTTGCCCAAAGAAGTCATTTTTAATAAGAACTATGATACAATGTAAAACAATTTTGAACTGAATAGCCTTAGATTCATTAAACTTTGAGCTGGAATATTTTTAGAAGTTATGGCTAAATTTCTGATTTATGGATAACGGTATTAATCATTAAATATTGAAACCAGGTTACATTTTTTATTTGTAAACAGTGAAGTTTCTTAATTTTAAAAAAAATAGAAGTACTAAGCCAGCCAACAATTTTGTGAACTGACTCAGATTTTTTTAGGAAAGTTTCTAGTTCAGTTTATGCATTCTAGTAACCATGGCCAAGCCAAGCCTAGAGTCTCCAGTGTCAATTTTAATTTTGAACATTGCAAGAAAATTAAAAGAGCTGACAAAACAAAATAGTTTTATTGCATGATTTTTCCACACTAAGCACATAAAATTTTGATAGTTAATTTTTAATAAAATTAGGAGAGAAAAAACAAACAGTTTATAACAATAATATTGCCAAATCAATAAATTCATAATGAATACGCAGATCTGGTCATTATTAGAATTAATTTGTGAATTCGATAAGATTTGATTCCTAAAAAAATTATTTGATTCGTCGATAATTTGATTCAAATTCGTCCAAAGATAAATTGAATACAATTTATGATTTTTACAAATTCATCAAATTGACGATTTCGATTTGAGTCAAATTCGAGTTGAATTTCTTCATATTTAATTCTAGATTCTATAAATACAACCTAAATTCTAAAAAAAATACATACTTCAATATAAATTATCTACTAAACTTAATATTTTACTTCATTAGACAAATCAAAAAATCAAAAAATAAGTTAGATTAGTTGCTACAAAATATTAATCTTTTTATCTTTTGTGAAAGACAACCGTAATCTTAAATTCTAACACTAACTCTAAATAATAATTCTAATTCACATTCATTTTGTAAATTTGAAAGTTTTTGAATATTTTTATTTAATATTAAAAATTAAAAAATAATTTGAATTCATTTCGAGTTTGATTAGAATTTGACAATCCATAATTTTTATTCGATTTAGACGAATTGAATATAATTTAAGAGTTTGATAAATTTGAATTTGAGAAAATTTGATTCCAATTCAAACTGTGAATAAGTTAGCTAAACTAGGTCATACATGGAGAAACTATTGTGAAATTTTTTCGATAAAACGTGGGTCAAAAGATTTTGCAGAAAATCTAAGATTTAGATGACTCAAATTTGACATTAGATGTAGGCGCCCCAAATTCCCGATCCACTGCAGTAAAAGAAGATGAGATCGATGATAAAACTATTCCTTGTATCAAATAATAATAGCCAATAGTGAGTGTTTTACCTTCTTCAATTATTCGGTATTAAATTTGACAATAGAGTGTTTTATGAGTATAGTTTCTAAAAATATTTTTGTAAACGGTTTAAATGTTAGTTCCTCTATTTTGGCTATTTAAAACTAAAAAAATATGAAAAAGGTATTTAAGAATACCTCATTTCAAAATATTGACATCAACCATCATCTATCATTATCATCTCTCTCCTGCCCCTCGAACCATTGTTTCAAGGTGTCATGCAAGAGCACATGACCACCAAGGAGACAAGGAGAAGCGGCATATGATGCACAGCTTTTTTCTAAAAAACTCTGTATCTTAAGAGGACGTGTTACGCCGAGAAAAAGCCAGCCCAGATTAAATAGGTATATGCAGTTGGTTTCTGAGGTGGCAAAAATATTTTAAGATATTGCGTGGAGAAATTTTGAACTTCAAAAATCTTAATTATGGTGAAACGTCTTAACTTGGTTTTATAGTTACTCTTTGTAATGATGTTTAAAGTTTTTCTAATACAACTAATACATAATTGTGTATTAACCTTCGCAAAATTAACTAACAAATTCATTAATATATAATAAGACTTACTTGTTTTGACATGCACTGAATCGTTATAATGAGGTAATGTTACAGGTCGATTCACGATCACAAACGTATCAGATACGTGGACGACTTTCACGTATGACCTTACTTTGCAAAATCTGAGATTTCCCAGTGTCAAAATAAATTTGTCCCTTATGATTACAGATAAGGATAATAAAGATTTCAATCTGATCATCAGATTTCTTCCCATTTTATGAAGAAGATTTAACTATGCCAACTCGTCTATTTTTAGTTGAGTCAACATAAGTAGTGTCATTTGAAGGGATTCCATTTTCGTATAAACACCACAAGATTCACCATCCGGGTGTAGATGCGCAAGAGCACATTGCCAAAAAGGTGACAAGGAGAGGCTGCCTTTCTTCTGTCCAATTGTTAATTTAATATAATCTTTTTTTTAAGGGCCATCCACGTCCCCCAACAAAAAAAGGGGCCACCCAGAGCCTACACAAGGCGAGCCCAAATAACAAATAGAGTTAGGGCTATTCATTTTTGGGCCTTGGTTGGGTCCGGACGAGAGCCCAGAAGTTCCATACAGATAACACAAAATGGGTTACATAGGGATATTTTGTCAAATGAAATATTATATAGATAATAATGATACCATGTTGCGAATAATGGTACAATATGTTATGAGTGGTAGTACCATGTACTTCCGAGTAATATAGAATCACATTACCAGTATGAAAAAAATAAGAGAAATAATTTGCATTTATCAAGTTAAAACTTGATTCATTGTACAAGTTATAAATGATTTAAATTTTTTTAACTTTTTTAAAATATTTGGATTTGAACTATAAGAATGAATTGATAGTAAAATGTTAAAATAAAACTCAACTATATGGTTACACATTAGCTTATTCATCCATCTATCACGTCCTTTGTTATTTGCTTTTATTCTTCAATCCAGTGTTGTTCTTCAATTTTTAAATACTCCTGTATGATAATATGTATCCTTCTTTTATGATGTCCATATAAACATAATTATTATCTTCTTGAACAATATTCAATGGAAAGATAAAAAGGTATTTTGAAATACCTCTTTTATTGGAAAGAGTACCTTAAGGGTTTAGGGTTTTAGGATATAAACAATCAGTAGTGAGTGGTCAGCAGATTTTGCCTCTTGAACCCTCGTCCAAAGGTGTAGTGCTAATGCACGTCACCAACAAGGAGACAAGAAGAAGCAGTAGCGGGGCAACCAGTTAACTTATTTAAAGTAAGTTTTACCTGGAACTTTGAAAGGCCGAAGCCCGAGTAATTAAATGAAAGCCCAAAAACTACAAACGAGGTTCCATATTTCATAATTTTTGAAAAATAATCATGAAATGGAGTGGATGACAATTGTTTTTTGTACTCCTTTTAGGGATGATGAGCAAATGGTAATTGAAATTATTTAAAAAAATTGTAATCAGTAGTTCGGGATTTGTAAATCAGTATTCGACAATCAATTTAGTAGGAGGTTCGGAGGAATTCAATGAAATCAAATGTGATGGAGGATAATTTACGAATAATAAAAAGGTATTTAAGAATACCTCATTTGAACAAGGGACCCAAGGGTACTATGCTAATTTTCCATTCTGATGCTCCTCGAACCCTAAACCGCCGGGTGTCAAGTGCATGAGCACGAGACCACTGAGGCGGCAGAGAGAAGCAACAAAATTGTATCTATTTTATTATAGTTTTTATGTGAAGAGTGTTTCGAGACTATTCAAATCATAAATGTTTGGGGTTCGAAATTGGATAAAAAGCTTGTACTGATGTTTTGTCCAAAGTTACATCCAACGGTCACTCTAAAAACACTATCATAAAGAGAACTATTATTAATAATTATTCGTGGTTACCTATGCACTCGGTCCCTGCATCAAAAAGTGAGAGAAATGAATGATTTGTTTTTTTAATTTGGAGGAGAGTAAAACCCTCATTGTACAGGTAAAATCTATTTTTTTTAAAATTTGGAAAAAATAAAAGGTACTTTGGAATACCTCCTTTTTTAAGCAACATCTGAAGGTTGTGTTTGGTTGTGGAGTTGCCTCTTGATCCCTCGTCTCAAGGTGTTGTCCTATCTTTTCACACAGGAGGAAATCTCGGCAATATTATCTATGCATATAAGCGACCGAAAGCCAGAAGATGTTCAAAGATGGAGGCTTACAGATCATGGAGATTTTACTGTGCGCAGTGGTTACTATATCGACTTTGAGAATTGGTGGAACTCGTCAAAGTTCGTTCTCTACTATAACGACAAGAAATCCAGAATTTTGGTGCAGCCTATGGAAGACTCAATGTCCACAGAGGTTCAAAGCCCTGATTTGGCGTGCCGTAGACGATAACCTGCCTTGCCTGTTAAGGTAAACTTAAAGAAGAGGGGAATTACTGATGATGAATTATGCCCGTCCGTTATGCAGTGTAGAAGCTGAAACAGTCCTCCACCTATTTCTCCAATGTCCGAATACACTTCTCATTTGGCAGGAGGCTGGAATAAACATCCCAATGAGCAACAACACGCACTCTGAAGGAATATGCTCCTTTCTGTTTTCACAGGCTTCAAAGGAGGATCGAACACGGAGAATTGCAATAATGTGGGGCATATGGAAGTATCGAAACCGAAGGGTGTTTCATCCGGAAGATACTTTACAGTACCAAAAGGAGGTTCAAGGGGCACTTAGTCGTCTTCTTTCAGATTTTCAACAGGTAAAAAGGTGTAGTGCTGGTGGAGCAGATTTTTTGTGCCTGCCTATTACTTATTTAACTAGTTTTACCTTGGGCCGAGCCAGAATAATGAAGGCCCAAAACTACAAAGTTTCCATTATCATAATTTCGAAAAATGTAACTAACTATCAAATGGATGGAATGACTGATGTTGTGCTTACTCTACCAACAAACAAATAAAATATTCTAATTTAACTAAAAAATTATTAAATCCTAATGATTAATGATTGACTATGGAATTAAAACATAGACATCAACTTTTGAGTTGGAAAAAGCAAAAGGTATTTTGTTGTTCCCGCTCCTTAAAAAAAGTATCTAAGAACACCTCCCTTTAAAGAGGGACTAATGATGTACTTATTTTCCTTTCTCCCTACTCTGTTGTTTTTAGGGATAATGTGGCGCAAAGCCTATATAAATACACGAGTTACAACATACACAAACAGAGAACAAGAGATCCAAACCGAAATCAAGACTAGTCCGATGATTGCAAGGTGTCAAAGGAGAGGAGCGATGGGCGATCGAACCCCCCTGCCGTTCAGGTGTCGGGAGCATTATACAAGACATTGAGGCGACAAGAAGAAGCAGAATTTTTTATTCTAGTCAAGCTAAAACAAAATTTTAATATTTAAGACTTATTATTAATTTTAAAAATTCCCACCACAAAGTCTATTTAAATTAAAATCACGCATTATCTAAATAGGGTTATTAATCTATAAACGATAGACTCATTTTGTACCCTACCAATGCAATGACAATAACTATACATGGATACTAATTAGATGCTAATTTAAAAAAAATTAAGTATTAATGCATTTATATTTTATTAAAAATGTCTTAGGTAAGTTTGAAATTTCAAATAATTACTAATTTATGATATTGATGGGACTACTAATTAATATAATGATCTTGTTGAATAGTATTTTTGTATTAATTTGTGAATTTAAAGAGATCCAAATTTGGACCAAAATTTTTTAAAACATAAAAGACAATTTTTGTATTTCTATAAATTTATCGTCGCAAAAATATAAATAAAAATTGAAGAAAATAACAAAAAAGAGGTATTTTGGAATACCTCGTTTATTTTTTGGTATTATTACAAATATCTTCCGTCGTTAGACAGCGTGTGGAATGCTTCGAACTCTTAATCTCAAGGTTATGGTGCGAACACCAACCACCAAGAAATCAAGGTCAAGCGTTTAAAAATGCGTAGATATTATATTTATATGAAAAAAATACATGAAATTCTTCTCTTTCTTTATTTTTTAGGACACTAGAGTTCAGAATAAGGCTAGCCCAAATATTTAGTTCTAATGAATTAGGTAGTTTAATAAATTTTTAAAAAGCAAATAAGATTCGATCGTTACATATATCATGTATGTTGAACATGGTAAAATATTTTTCGCTATAACGGTGGTTATCTTCCAGGATGGTTCCTACTTTTGGAGTTTGAGATGCTGTTTCATTGCACACATGGGAGAGCACTATTACATTAACGTGGTAGCAAAATTCGATTAAAAATGTAAGAAAAATGTTGATAATCGGCAATTAAAAAAATTTTGTGAACCCTCGCCGTCAAATAATATGGGTGCAAAGAGCACAACACTAATGAGCCAACAAGGAGAAGCAGATTAACAGAATAATTCCTTAGCTACCGACAACGATATTCTAGTATCGTCTTACGGTAGTTTGAAGACCAATTTGTTGTTATACTCACAGGTCATTTACTAATACATATACATATTTTATAATTTATATCAAGTTATATACGATTTAATCTCATCAAACTTCCTCGAAAGAAAATACTATATGAAAAATCGAATTTTGTTTAATTCATTAGAATCATAAACAAATAGCTATTATTTAGGATTTAAAAAATAAAAAATGGTATTTCCAAAATACTTATTTGAAGAAGTACGCATTGGTACTAAATTTTTTGTTTTCCCTGCTTCTCGAAGCCTACAGTCTCCCAATTCCGTTACAAAAGCACGAGACATGCCCATCACTTGTTGGACCTCCCCAGCGCTCGCTGGGAATCCGAAACAACCTTCTATTTTGTCTAATTAGTTCTAATTAGGTTAGGAATTGTTGGAGACTATATAAACATTGTAACTCTTCATTGATTGTAAGTTGTAAGTCTTCATTGAGTTCTAAAGAGTGTTAGAGCTCATATCTAGTGAAAGGATTCTCTGATGGTTTGGTACGCCCCCGGACGTAGACATTAGGTCGAACCGGGTTACCAAATCTTGTTGTCGCTTACTTGCTCCGTTTTGTTTCTTTTTGTTTTGCAAGACTGGGATCGTGTGGGTGTATTGTTGAGGGTTCACTCGTGTGCAGACTTCGGGTTTCCGTTGTAGGAATCCTTAACACTGACTAATGCAAATCTGAATTTGTATTTGACTTCATCTTCAAATAATAACATAATAATAATTTTTGTAATTCGGTTGAATTACTTGAATTCAGTATTGACACCGTGTGGGTCGTACAGGTGTTGCAAGGTACAACTCTTATTTTGGCTAAATGAATAAAAAATGGTACTCAAGAATACTTGATGGAACTTTATCTTCGTATAAACAGTTCCTCGTATGAAAAAGATCATCATCACTAGTTACCACCTCACCATGATTTCAGTTTTCAGCAATTTGATTGAATTTCGCTCAACTGTTACAACTTTTTTTTGGCTAAATTAATTAAAAGGTATGAAAGAATATCTCGTTTCAAGATGGAGGGATTCCATTTTCGTATAAACACCACAAGATTCACCATCCGGGTGTAGATGCGCAAGAGCACATGGCCAAAAAGGTGACAAGGAGAGGCTGTATTTTTTCTGTTCAATTGTTAATTTAATAAAATCTTTCTTTGAAACTTGAAAGGGCCATCCAGAGCCTACACAAGGCGAGCCCAAATCACAAGTAGAGGTAGGGCTGTTCAGTTTTGGGACTTGGTTGGGTGCGGAAGAGGGCCCAGTAGTTCCATACCCAGAAGGCCAGAACACAAAATGGTACATGGGGATATTTTCTGAAATGAAATATTATATAGATAATAATGATACCAT